>CM055746.1:11481365-11773865 GCA_029465975.1 Dallia pectoralis
GAATCAGCTATGGTTGCTACATCATAAGTTTGGAATATTTTGGCGGGGGATTCAAAATGGCAGGAGGTCTGGGCGAATACGCCCCATAGTAATATGTCCGGAGTGTTTGGTCTGTGGATACGCCCCATAGTAATATGTCCGGAGTGTTTGGTCTGTGGATACGCCCCATAGTAGTGTATCCAGAATGTTTGTTCTGAGGATATGCCCCATAGTAGTGTATCCGGTGTGTTTGGTCTGAGGATACGCCCTATAGTAGTATATCCGTAGTGTTTGGTCTGAGGATACGCCCCCTAGTAGTGTATCAGTAGTGTTTGGTCTGGGGATAAGCCCCATAGTAGTGTATCCGGAGTGTTTGGTCTGAGGATACGCCCCATAGTAGTGTATCCGGAGTGTTTGGTCTGAGGATACGCCCCCTAGTAGTGTATCAGTAGTGTTTGGTCTGGGGATAAGCCCCATAGTAGTGTATCCGGAGTGTTTGGTCTGAGGATACGCTCCATAGTAGTGTATCCGGAGGTGGCACCACGGCCTGATTGACTGTAATTTGTAAGAGGGTAAAGATTTAAGGAAAAGGTAATGTAAAGGTAAGGACATCATGTAATGAACGAGTATACTACCTCTACACAGGTTTATAAGGTTGGTGCTAAGCAACCTGAGACAGGAGTGACAGGACATGGGGTGGCAGTACCAACAAAAATAATCGGAATCAACAAAAGAACACCCAATAATCGGTGGAGATGTTGGCAGTGTTTGCTGTAACTAGGCTAAGTAGTGGTAACAGAAGAGATGAGCCTGCGGTGACTAGGTTGAGGCTTGGGCAAAACGTTACAAATGGTAGGTGACCAGACAGGTCTGTGTTAGGGATGTCAGGAAAAGGAGTCGGAGTGCGCAGTTCTAAGATGTAGCTCCATATGGGACACAGGGGTTTTCTATACGATACGAGGATAAGCAGTGATAGGGTGCCAGGGTCGCTCACTAAGATAGGGTGCATTTGTTTGTTTTATTGGGGTGTATAATAAAAGATAGCTATTCTCATAACTCTGCTTTCGTTGTGACTGCTTGCCTATCATGGGCCCAGGACCTGTTCACACACAGTGAGCCAGCCAGGGTTACATATTTTTTGTAATCTCTATTTTGTTTGGGATGGTTGGTGAAGCTTGTGAGAATTATAGAACTTTAGCTTGTAAGTGTATTTTCTGATCCACACTCCGGAGCACAAGGGGGCGGTAATGCGCCAATTAGATAAGTGCCAACCGCCGACAAACACGAAGAAGAAACCGTTTAGCACATAGCAGTGACTTTCTTTGGTATGCGTATTGCCGTATTGTTGACCACCACTCGTATGGACCAAACTCAGCTTTAAACCTTAACTGACCAGCCGAAAATAAACACATATCGGTATGGCAGACGGTGCCAGCGGTAACGCGGTGAATCTCCCTCCCGGTGACCCGCAGCTAATCGGTCTGATCGTTGAACATCTAAAGAACCGAGGCCTGTTCGACGAGTTCCGCAGAGACTGTCTGGCAGATGTGGATACCAAGGTAACCAGCTTCCTCTGACGAGATGTACATGTTAAAGCTTGTTGTTTTGCTTTTTTGCTTAGCTTAGCAAGCCTGTAGCTGTGTTTTGTTGATCCCATTAAGGTATCCATTGGGCTTTTGGGTTTTTAAATCTGTAACTTCATGCCCATAGTTTGAGTAACATATCGGCGTGTCAGTCCAATGATTTTAAGCAAAGTCGAAGTTTAAAAAAAAACACGCATACTGATAAGAAAACGAGCTTGGTTAATTAAGGTTTGTAATTGTCTCACCTGTTATTGTTTTCGTGGTTCTCGTCAGCCTGCCTACCAGAATCTGCGGCAGAAAGTGGACAACTTCGTCTCTACTCATTTGAGCTCTCAGGAATGGAACCCGTCGATCAACAAAAACCAAGTGCGCAATGGACTCAGACAGAGTGTTATTCAGTGAGTAGATACTCTATTTATTGGACAGAGTGTTATTCAGTGAGTAGATACTCTATTTATTGGACAGAGTGTTATTCAGTGAGTAGATACTCTATTTATTAGTCTGAATGGGAATGTCTAATGCATGGTGTGAGAAGAGACACGATATTGGGTTCACAAGAACGAGATGAGAAAAGCTATTTTAACACTATTATTAAGAAATCTTAAATTACAAAATGCATGACTGGAAATATTTTCTTTTATTCGAGTGGAAGTCAGTAGATGAGAAACAGTTCAGGTGCATACTTTCTGAGTATGCAGTAAGTTCAAAAACCGAACAATATGCATGCACTTTAAAAGGATTTGCTACAAACTGAACTGACTGGCTTCTCTTCTGTATGATCTCACATGAGTCTGTTTACACCCTATAACTGGGCATGTGACCTAACTGAACCGCCTTTTCACAAATTGAACATAAAAACTCAAATAAATAGCACTTACATTTTTCGTCGTCGTAAGAATACAAGGACAAATAAAATGTTTACATTTAAAACAAGGCAGGAGCCACATCAGGACCCACATCTTTTTATTTTCTTGAAATATCATATTTATCTTGAAAAAAATAGTCTGCCCCCTGTTGAGAACCACTGATGTCAGCATTAAAAACTGATGAATAAAGTCATGAATAAAATCAACGATTATGAATTCTAAAAACACTACTTTATGTCGCTTTCTTCTCGTGAACTTACATTGAAGAACAAACACGCTGTTTAATTCTAGGCGGTGTAATTACATTCAACCAAGTCACTTATTTAATAACACAAACTAAATTCAGATAAGAGGTATGGTCTGGATTTCAATCAAATGTTTGTACAATGGATTTTGGGCCAATAAATTCCCCATTGGGGAATGTGAGGTGTCGCCCACCGTAATAATATTATCGGGGTGACATTTCAGCTCTTTTACACGCGTTGCCCAGACGTCTGCATTATATCAATGTTGCATACCACCTGCTACAACTAACTATACATAAAGCAACTTTCCCAGTTTATTTTCATTGACTAGATGAAATGAACACTATCGTCTGCCATCAGTAAATAAAACTCAGCGAAGATGAACATGACGTATTTCTGTCAAATCTCTGCGGCTGTTTATTCATATATTTTTTTTAATAAATTATTTGAAAGAACTGATTTAAGAAAAGGAAACGGGAAGTACAAACAAATTTAGAGGAAATGTAAAAATATATATGTTATCCTTGCATATAGAAAAAAACAAGATGGCAGTTATGGAAGAAACATGGCATCAAGAAGAAAGTACAAACGGCAAATGGCAATTGACCATTCCCACGCTCTTCCCCAAAAACGTTCAGGGACCCCATCCCATTTCCACTACCCATAATCCCCTCCACCGCTCACTACACTATTGATGGACCTTTTTGTGCAGCCGCATTTAAGGCTCCAGTTAGTATGGAAACACATACTATATTGGGTGTAATTAAGATGTAATTATAGTGCAACATTTTCCAAATAAGAGAGGAAGAGCTGCCAAATATATTCAAATGTAGATAATTTGTCGCTCAGAATATCCCAAGCCTTTTCTAAATGTAGGGCGTATGCCAATTTGCTGGGCCGTTAGTTATTTGAGGGAAACTCGCTATTTTTTTCCCAAAACATCTATATTCATTGTTTCGGCCTAAATAAGAAAGTGAGATAAATTGTCAGTAGGCCATCATCCGTCTTCCTGAAGAGTTTATAAAACTACCAAAACAATCAAAAGGGGCCCTGGGTCATAGGTCAATCCGAACCTCCATGACATCAGAGAGGACATTGAAGATTACAGAACCAGAATCTACAGAACCAGAATCTACAGAACCAGAATCTACAGAACCAGAATCTACACCGGTTATGATCGTGGAATAAAGCTGTCAAAGCAGTAAGCCTTTGGAAGCAGTGTGCACTGTAGAACTTATACATCAAATTGGGATTTTTCAATTTAATACAATAATTCTGCTCATTATTTATTAGTTTCCTAATTTTGTTACTAGTGATGAGCAGTGTTATTTGTGTTTTCTGCAGCAATGTGAAAAGGCAACCAGATTCTCTGTCTATATGAGCCATGCAGGGGTCAACCACTTGGTGGCTTGCTAGTTATGCTAATGACTGTCTTTTATTTGATGCCTGAACAAATCTATATATTTAAATGTTTATACTTGGTGCTTTAAGTGTAACTCTGGATAAGAATGCCAGCTATGTAACAAAGAAATCTAATGGTTTCTTTTAATACTTGCAAGATGATATTATGGCAGTTTTTACTGGCACTTGATTCAGAGGAAAAATCTAAATATGAGAATGTCCTAGGTCATTGTATACTTTATTGCTTTTTAAATCAAAAACATGAACACTACTAACCAACATTTTATGGTATGGAACACATAAAATTAAATGAAGCCTCTAAAATAACATTTTCCATATACGATGTATCAGCTATTCTGTTATTGATTTATGTCCCTTGTCAAATAGTGGTGAAACCATTAGTCGAAGTTATTGACAACGACGACAATAAAGGAAAATCTACAAATAATTATAGGACCTATTTTAATTGCCTGCAATAACGGGATTTGACCAGTGCATCGCTGTAGCTCTAGATTGTAATGGAGCCCTCCCATGTGCAAAGATATCTATTGCTACAATACGCTAAAATGTCAGCATGCACACGGAGCAGACCATGGTGTCGCTAACAGGTTGTCATGCTTATTTTAGTTACAGATGACATCATTTTAAGTTTGAACATTAGTGAAATCACATTAGTGGTGTCATCTGTAATGTGTGCAAGGCCGAACTTGCTTTCCATGGGAGCACAATGTGCTTGCTGCAGCATTTAAAACATCCCGGCACAAGAGAAGGAAACTGAGAGAGTTGAGTGTTCTCCAGCTGTAACTGAGCTAAGCAAGACGACCAATTAGCGACACCTTTTGATAAAAACGCATCACGCTGTATTTCAGGCATACTAACACCATAGTTAGACAGACAGTACAATGTATACAACCACTAAAATGAGACACATTTAGATTTTGTTATAATAACTGTTTGTAGCTTATGCCTGTTTAGTTGGCTCGAAGTGCAACAAAAACATTATTTTTTCAAAAGCTGAAGTGATTTCCTTGTTTTATTTATTAGTTAGTATTAGTATAACTCAATGTTTTAACAAATTGCAAAAGCTGAATAATTGTTCAAGGTCTACTGACTAATCAGTGGGAAAGTAGATGATTAATCGATCATTGGTTAAAGGGGAATGGCAGCAAACACTGGAAATGTGACTAGGATTTCTAAATCCCTTATTTTACGAAAAGGTCTGTGTTTTGTGGCTGGTAGGTCAGGCATGCTGGAGTCTGGGGTGGACAGAATCATCACACAGGTGGTGGATCCTAAGTTGAACCACACCTTCAGACCCCACATTGAGGATGCAATTCACGACTTCCTGTCTGCTGAGAAGAAAGAAGAGGGGCCATCCAACAGTCAGTTGGACACGGAGCTGCAGGAAGCTGCAAACCACACTGGTCCCAAAACACCATGAGGTCAGTGCATTAACACTGGTCCCAAAACACCATGAGGTCGGTGCATTAACACTGGTCCCAAAACACCATGAGGTCGGTGCATTAACACTGGTCCCAAAACACCATGAGGTCGGTGCATTAACACTGGTCCCAAAACACCATGAGGTCGGTGCATTAACACTGGTCCATTAACACTGGTCCCAAAACACTACTAAAGTGTGTGATTACTGAAATTAGATTATAATTCACATTGAACTTTAATCTCTTTAAAGTAATAACTTCTCACAGTTTTACCTTTTGTGTCTCAGGTTCAAGATTTTTTTATGATGGTAGAACTTTCTAGAACTCCATCAGCCCGGACAAGAACCTCCAACTTTAAAGATTTTTTTGGAGGTGTTGTGTAGAAAGGGCTTGGTAAGAGGTTTGCCCAGTGCCTGGTGCTTGTTCGCGTGGACTCAGTTACCACGCCACAGAGTTTAGGAGTCGGTGCTGGACGTGAACGCCTTTGAACTAATGCACTTGACTACCAAGTCTGAGAAATTGACACGTTATGCTGTTTGACAGTAGGATAGTGTGACAGGAACACATCGTTCTAAATTTGAATTTGTGGTTGTAATTAAAAAGAGATTGTTCAGTTTCGTATTTCTTAGAAGCCAAAAGTAGCCTTCATTTTTTTTAAGGGTAGGATCAGCATCATAAAGCATGTCTAGTGTCATCTTAATTTCCCTTGTATTTAAATAAAGTTGGACAATACTACACTTCTGTACATCTGTACCCAAAAAACATCCATCATTGGAGAGTTACAGAAGAGATGATCTGATGATTGTTTTTTTTTTGTCTCAGTACTTTCATGAAGAACATGCAAGCATTATCTATCAAATATCTCTGTGTATTTATAAGTTTATAAATCAGATCATACACCCAAAGCCATGTTATTGGTACATTAAAGATGACTTGAATTGTATACACCTGTCAAACCGTTTGACCTTAAATTGAACTGATGTGTTTTTTGTTAGTCTTTGTGTCAGGCACTTTTTTGGAGATTTATTTACAACGTATTTTGTTTTTAATTTGGTGGTATTTTTATATATTTCTTTCCAGACACTTTGGTGAACATTCAAAATGTTTTAATCTAATAAATAATTATTTGTTCCAGATGTTTTCATTACCCAGTGATGTGTTACATTGGGTCAATGGAAAATTGTGTGTTTTTTTACGTTGTCTGAGTTTGTCTTCCATTAAATGATTTAAAACAAAAGTTGCCTAAATCTTTTTAGATTACAGTGATGATTTCAGCATAATTATCCAATTTGAATTCATGGTGAACTTGAACAGAATCAGTGAGATTTCCTGCGGGGGAGGTGCCCTGGTTCTTTTTTCAGGACACATTCCTCGGCCAAACCTTCAGACTGTCATAAAAGCGAGTGCTACGGCCTGCTAGTTTGAGACTTAACATCTGGAGAACTGGAGCTCAACCAGGGTATGAAACTAGTGGCTGTGGCGTGTTTGGGGGTGCAGGGAAATTGACCATGACGAGGAGCACAGCATGTTACTGTGTCTCAACACATCCACGCTATATTCCTCTCGCTGCCCTCAATCGTGTTGCGGAGGCACAGCTCTTTCGCCTCCCGTGCTGCTCTGCGGCTGCCCGTTAACGGGAAGGGGGGGCTCTGGATGAGCCGAGTGTTCCCGTCTGGGACAAAGGTTAAATTGTCGGAGCAGCCTGGATGGAGCTGCGTTTTTGTCTTTCACCACTTCACTTCAGAGGACGTGCAGACTAGCAGGCCCGAAGTGCTGGTCCGCTGACCACGGCCAGGCGACCTCCATCCACCTGTCTCTGCCAAAAAGCCTGTAGAATCTCCTAAGGGCGCTGTGGAGAGCTGCTACACATTTAAGGGAAGCGGATAGGCTACTAGCAAAAAAATGGACATCGAATGGATCTTATTGGTCGATCGCGAAGTATCACCTGTCCCACAACGATCTCGACTCGCATTCACAGATTGGATGTCCTGATGGATGAGTTATGCGTCAGGTTGCCAGAAGCAGGGGAGTTCGGCTCTGTAACCCCAGCCCATTCTGACGTCAATATCTGCTCTCGCTAATTACGATGGTTTGCTACAGTCCGTCCATCTGGGAAAAAGATCTGATCTCAATGCTACAATTGTCAGCTGTCCGGCGTGAGTAATCAGAAATCAGGCAAAGGGAGTGCCTTGCTCCACTCTGGACGGCGGTCTCTCGCTCTCACTTCCTCGGGTTTCTACCTGTCCTGCAGGTCACCAGTCCCTGATCACCATGGCAATCTATCAAATCGAGTCTTGGCAAAATACTATTTTGTATGTGCATTAAGCCTATGCACCCATAATTCAATCGCACCTGGCAGTGCTGTAGCCGAGCGTATCGGCGTAGGCTGCAATGTCAACCCGAACCCACTAGGGGGCCAAGTGATCTAAACAAGCTCAGGGACATCCTCCTGTAGCTTTCAACAAAACGGCTTATTTACATTTTTGAAGAACACGGCATGCAGCTTATACAGCAGGAGGATGTTTTTATCAAGGGGATCTGGCTGGTCACCTGTCTGATTGATTGTCATGTACAGTTACTGGCTGCTTGCGGAGATGCCAAACCATAACATACAGTCAAGACTGCCTGATTACATCTTTATATGTATGTCTATATATTACATTATCATAGCAATCATTTCAAAATGTGTGTCGTCTTTATAGGCAATAGCAGGCTAAGCCAAACATTTATTATCCCGAAGTTTCAAAAAGTATGTGAAACAATAATAAAATAAACGCTGCCCAGATGTAGTCAATCGCTCACTGAAGAGAGAGGACACATAGTTGAACTGCACATTGAGTAAGAAACCAAGTGACACAGCCCTTTTGGCCTCAGATACACTGACGGGCCAAAATATTATGACCACTTTCAGGTGCGGTGAATACCATCTCCTAACAAGGTCACATGTCGAACTCTGGGTAGATCGGAGGGTACGCAAACAATCAATTCCTGTAGTCAATGTGTCGGATGAGGCAGAAATGCACACAAGTAAAGATCTGTGCGACTTGGACAGGCGTCTCTAAAATGGCAAGGCTTATGTGGCGCTCCCGATCAGTGGTGAGTAACGAACGACAGTGGCCAGAGAAGGGACGAGCCACAAACCGCCGGCGGGGCTCATCGATGCACGCGGGCGATGGAGGCTAGAACTCGAAGCAGTGGATGAAGGTCGCCGCGACTGGTGAGTTCGTTTTTTTCTACGTTCGCGTGGACGGCCGTATATACGCGTGTGCCGTTTACCTGGGTAATTGTGGACAGCCGGATGCACTCTGGGTAGATGACAAGCTGGCGGAGGCAGTGTGATGCTCTGCTGTCACGTTCTGCTGTAAAATCCCGTTGATCAGGGCTGTATTGGCGACACGCTGAGGACAAACGGCATGCAAGACGGATGGTCATAATGTTTTGGCCCGTCAGCCTGTATAGAAATTCAATTTGGGTTCCTTGGAGAGGCCCGGTAATCCGGTGTGAAATCGCGTGTTCGCCGCAGACCGGCGGGGCGAAAGCCTTAGCCGAAATGGCATTCGTTTTGTGGACATTGTAAATCACCAGAGTAATTATTGAAATGGATTCGGGTGGATTGCCTCTCCTCTCCGGCATTAGAGCACAGCTGCACGTTGGACCCGGAGTTGACCGTCAGAGGTCACGGTCACGACAATTAACTCCCCATTCCTCTGCAAAGCCGAGGTGCATCTGTTCATTTAATTGCCCCTCTGACTTTTCTGACATGTTATTGGTGGTGGTGGTGGGGGGGATCATTACACCCAGTGACGCCCACAGATTGCCCCCTCCAGCACCCCTGTGCCCAGATGTGCATGAGGAACGGTCACTCTGACCACGAGTCAGAGATTCCTCAATCTTCCCTCATCCGGGAATAGGGGAGGGGCAATATGCAGCATATTAAGCTGAGACGAGGCAAACAGGGCTGCTTAAGGAAGCGATCCCATTTAAGCACTTTAAAGGGAGACATACCAATATAATCATGTGATAACATTTTGTCCGTGAATATTACATGTGAAAAAATAAGTTTCTGGCTACGTTTTATCCGTCTAATTTAATTTACAGAAATTGATGTGGAGAATAATTAGCCGGTCCGCGGGTATAACGCCAGGACACTGTTGTAGTTTCTTACGAAACGATGTCAAAGCTGTGCCAGTGAAAGTGAATTCTGAGGGAGTGGGAGGAAAGCATGTGAGCGACAGAAGCACAGCTTTGCTGTTCCCCCGCAGATGTCAGCACTTGTGTAATTACGTTAATTTGTCCACTTGTTTTTGGCACGAGTGTGAAATGCGCGCGCACACACACACACACACACGTTCAGTGTCAGCCAACGAACAGACCAGAGTGGACATTACGTGCAGACAGGGCTTCAGCGTTTTTTCACAGATGCTTAGGGGCTGCTTGAAGGGGTTCGAGACAGAACCCAACTCACTGGGTTTAATGCCGTAGCCATCCAGGACAGACACAGTGAGTCTTTACTGAGCCGAGTTATTCCACGTGTTTGCCCTCGTTTGAAGCATTAGAACAGGTTGAGACATCATGTGACCTTTACCCCTGTGTCGTTGTTGATGCTAAAGCAAATCTATAGACCCGCGGCCATGACCCATCCTCAGTGCACGTAGGAAACATAAAGAGGAAAAAACATGTTGTGTTTCAATGAAATGGTTCAAGTCCAGGGCCGGCTCCCACCTTCGGGGGCCCTAAACAAGATGGCCCGTCTTAGTTGTTTAGAATTCCAGTGTTAACAATCAAACAACAAGGTGAAACACACTTATATTTTGAAATCTGATGCGGTCAGACCATTGCACATGAGGCATTTAATCATAGTATTCTTCACAATAGCTATATGTTCACATGTATGTAATGAAACAACTTTCTTTCTAGTAATTAGGATTTACCATGTCACATCAAGTAACTATCTCTATAATACTACCTTATGGTCTAGTCACTATCACTTATCACATGACTTCTGATCTTACAGTACTGACATATCACCTGACCTCTGATCTTACAGTACTGACTTATCACATGACTTCTGATCTTACAGTACTGACATATCACATGACTTCTGATCTTACAATGGCGACTTACTATCTCTCAACAAATACCACAACTTATCACTATATATTTGCTTTCTGATGTACTGGATCAAATTTGCCTTATTATATCATTCCAATTACTAATTATTACACAGGGAATTATCTTGTAGCAATGAAGTGTGATATGCAAATTCTAAACGTGTATGTCACTATAATTTATATGTTGTAATTATGATGTATGTTGCAATCATGCAGTATTTGGTCACAATATTGACCAGCTATCTCAAAATAATGACCAGTGCATTCTGCAATATTAATCTCGTATTCGTGTCATCGCTGTTGACGTTGAGACTGGTGTATTGAGCTTACTATTTAATGAAGCTGCCAGTTGAGGCATCTGTCATTTAGAGTTTAAAAAAGGCCTTACGATATGATTTGTATTGTCACAGAATTTAATGATGAAATAATTCAATCTAATAACGGACAAATCCTTTGTGGTCAACCTGTCCACGACCTTCCATGCAGTTAACCATTTTATTGAACAAGTTGACAATTATAGGTTTGGAAAATGACGCCTGGTTGTGACGCCTCGAACAACACACATTATCAGAATACAGGTTCTGTTGTGTTCATACTGGACACACATTATCAGAATACAGGTTCTGTTGTGTTCATACTGGACACACATTATCAGAATACAGGTTATGTTGTGTTCATACTGGACACACATTATCAGAGTACAGGTTCTGTTGTGTTTATACAGGACACACATTATCAGAATACAGGTTCTGTTGTGTTCATACTGGACACACATTATCAGAGTACAGGTTCTGTTGTGTTTATACAGGACACACATTATCAGAATACAGACTCTACTGTGGACACACATTACCATCTCTAATCAATCTTCATGAACAAGCAACTCAAGCTACACACACACATATGCACACACATATGCACACACACACATACACACAGCTCTTGCCCCACTCCTGGAGTCTGTCCTTCCGGGACAAGGGGAGGTGAACGGAGACTGACATGTCTACGTGTTGATACTCCAGTAGGGTCCAGCTATGCATGAATGATCCTGGTGCCCTCTGGCTTACTATTATCTCACGGTCCAGGAAGGATCATTCACAAGAACAGGTTATGCACCATGTGACTGTCAGGTGTTCAGCGTACTGTGACAACAGTGCTGCTCTAAGGGCGTCCTGCACATGTCCTGTAGTTGGGTGCCTCATGTTTGACTGGCCAGGCCCACGAGTTAGGCACAGAAATAGAACGAATACACAGGCTGGTTTAATGTGATCTACTATGGCTGAGAAAATAGAGCTAACCTGATTGAGTGGCTGTATGGGAAACATGGCGGTGTAATTTGTATTAGATTGAGCTCTAAAATATTAGTTTGTGAATGCTGCCCCCAATAAACGACTGGCAATATTTACTCTCTCTTATAAAACTCTATGACTCTACTTGGTGTGGGCCAAATTGGAAGAGCTTGAAGGACGGCAACTGGATGGGCATTATTCATCCTGCACACCAGGTACACTGTAGCTCACCTGGGACAATACATCCACTAAGAGCTGAGCTGTTGAGAGTCTTTAAGCGGTACTGAGAGCTGAGCTATTAAGAATATTTAAGTGATACTGAGTGCTGAACTATTGAGAGTACTTAAGTGATAATGAGAGCTGAAGTACTGAGAGTCTTTAAGTGGTACTGAGAGCTGAAGTACTGAGAGTCTTTAAGTGGTACTGAGAGCTGAAGTACTGAGAGTCTATAAGTGGTACTGAGAGCTGAAGTACTGAGAGTCTATAAGTGGTACTGAGAGCTGAAGTACTGAGAGTCTTTAAGCGGTACTGAGAGCTGAAGTACTGAGAGTCTTTAAGTGATACTGAGAGCTGAAGTACTGAGAGTCTATAAGTGGTACTGAGAGCTGAAGTACTGAGAGTCTTTAAGCGGTACTGAGTGCTGAGCTATTGATAGTACTTAAGTGGTACTGAGAGCTGAAGTACTGAGAGTCTTTAAGTGGTACTGAGAGCTGAGCTATTGGGAGAATTGTTCGCTGGTATGCCTGGTACGCATCATCCACTCTGCAGAGCAGGTCATTGGCTGCTGTCTGCCATCTATGAACAACCTGCACAGCTCCTGAAGGCTTAGGCAGGCAACACATATTGAGGCTCATCCCTCTTACCCTGGAAATTGACTATTCAGTGTTGCAGTAGAGGGCCAGAACAAATTCCTTGTTTGTTGTTAACTTATTTGGCAAAACAACTCTTTTTTTTTATTCTTCTGATTCTTACTTAACTCCTCCTCAATCTACTGGATTGGTTGAATCGTGCAGTAGAGTAGAAACTACGCTTTTTCTCCTTCCATGCAGACAACTACGTGGGGGGGTCTAGTTTCAGGCATGCGTTTGAACACCCGCATCATCAGAATACCACACTGTCAACACCAGACTCACGCAACAATCAATACATGGATCAAATAAGTTAAATAATTTATGACTGGTCGTTTCATGCTCTGTCGTTTTGTTGTTCCAACCGACTAGAATACATCCACGTCAGTCCAGAAAAATGGGCTATTTAATACTGGGCAGGAGAAATAAAGACCTAAGCAGCTTTGACAAGGGCTGTCTATCGGCATGAGCGCCGATAATCTAGCGTCAAAACTGCACCTTGGAGCAGTGCAAGAAGGTGCCACATCCGATTAACCTACTATTCTTTTACATCACGTGGACGGCTGTGTACGTGTGCACTGTTTACCTGGTGAAGTGATGGCATCAGGATGCACTGTGGGAAGAAGACAAGCTGTCCCAGGACTTGAAGGATCTGCTGCTAATGTCTTGGCGGCAGATACCACAGGACACCTTCAGGGGTCTTGTAGAATACACGCCTCGGCGGGTCAGGAATGTGGTCGTAATGTTTTGGCTCGTCAATGTTTTAATGTATGACAACGGTTGTCATGAGGTGATTTTGGTCTGTGTTATTGTACAGGGGATGTACAGCTGTGTTGTGACTTGTGAGGACCCCAGACGTTTCACATTCTTTGGACTATAGTAGGTCAGGAGAGCGAGCGGTGTGGGTTTTTTCTACTGAACAACAGAGTACATCCAGTGGGCCTGTGTCATCTCCTGACATCGGAAAAACATCTGCTGAACGTTTCACATTGACGATTGCACATTGAGACATCTTAGCGAATGCACTAATGTGGCCAAACGATTGTCTCTTCTGACAGACTGAATGAAAATCTTTCTCGTAGTAAAAAAATATATTTTAATCTTGAAATGTGTTATTATAGCTCCAGTCCGCAGCTCATGTGTTCTATAGTGTAGTGATCTATGGTCTCAAACTGGTAACTGCCAATCACTTTCTGCGACACCTGTAACCTATGTAGTCCTTCTGGTTAACGTCACTTTCACCCTCGCATGCATTAGATATGCCTTTATTTATCTAACCCTAACCCCTTATTTGACCGTTCATTCGTGTCACAGATGCTCTCGGCATCCTCAGAGCACGGAACATTATCGCTAAGTACCAGTTTAATGTCTGTTGTGCCTGTATACATAAACACTCCAGCTGCATTCTCAACAGTCTAAACATTCAGCACTAATGCTATTGAGGGAATTAATTAAGCTGTGTTAAACCAGAGTTGTGTAATCAGCTTTGAGATTTTTGTCAAGTCTAACCCATTTGGAGCCATTTGACCGAGTTATAAACTGTGAGTTATATTACATTTGACCATATCTGGCTATAAAGAGACATGCATCTCTGGACGGACTGTTGCCATTGCAGTACTTGTATTCTCCTCGCACTTGAGAGACGCCCACTGAGTTTCTCATGCTGTCCCATTATGGCATCTCTCCCGCTCTGTAAACACATTCATATCGTGGTAACCAAACACTGTGACCATCCCCTGGGCCCTGCTAATACAAAGGGTAGTACAGTGTGTCCAGACGTCAGCGCAAACCTGTGGATGATATACATGAAGCTTGGTGACCCACAGAACCCGCCTCTCCATATGACGCCTGGGAGCAACGATAATGATATTTACCTAGCCTATGGGACTTGTCAAAACAAACGCTCTCTGTCTCCCGGCCCAACAATTGTGCCGACCAGGGGGACTTATGTTCTATCCATTCTACAATTACAGGATGGCGGGGAACCTCAAGTTATGTAATATATAGCGGAACACTTTGTTGTTGATTCTCGGAATCCCTGCCTTTTTCCGTCTTCCTAGAAATATTTCTGGATGGGGTTCCGTGTTGTGAGTTCACCCGCTTGTCCTACCCGGTTCTCTGTGTGACCTTGCCCTGACCTACACCTTTTCTGACAACTGGGACCATCCGTCATCCTGCCATTTTGACGGCCGCATCCGGCAGCACTCGCGCCAAAGGAAACCTCTCTTTACTGCCTCAGGTAATTGCTAAGCCAAGAAAGAACAGCCTGGGCCGCTTCGTTAGCTTTCTTCCTTTGTAACACGAGGTTCCGGAGCCTCCCAAGGTTAATAAATCTGGAGCCACGCTCTTTAAGTGTGATGGAGCGATAAAGAGACGACTGGCTTTGTTTCCTGAAATGGGGGGGGGGGGTATGATTACACGGGCTGACTCAGCGGTCTGTGTGTGATAAGGCTGACTCTTGTGTTAGATGGATGAGCGGTTCTTATCTGGGTTATGTCAGCAACCAGAGCCATGTTTCACTCCCCCTCCCCTGTAATGATAATTCAACATAATCCTAAATAAACACCTTCCCACGGAAAGCAGAGATGAATGTGTCGTGTGACTTGGCGCGTGAGTTGGTAGGCGCGGGGAGCTTTTTTAGAACTAGCCAAGCCAAGACTAGTCAACCGACGAACGGAAGACCTACTCTGGGGAACGTCTTAGATGTTTGCCCCTAGTATAAATGGGTCAGTGATGTATCTTCATTCTGGGCTTACTGTCACACTTAAGAGTGAGAGTCGATAGCTTAAAGTGCCCTTGGTAGACAATCCTAATATCAGGATGACAGGGAATTTGTTCGTCTAGGGAGTTTAGATAAAAGCATCGGACTGGCTCTGGCCCAATGTTCCTTTGGGCTCTGTAGGGCACTATGCACATTTTACAGAACTACACCGTCCAAGGCAGTTGTGACCTTGTGGCAAGACTGCAAGATGTTTCCCACAAGAAAGTTTCACGAAGCCTGGCCCCGCTAGAGTCGAACGTACTTTCCACTCAAATGTTCCGGAACGCTCTTTTTCTAAGAGACCCTAAAGTGAAAGTCATTCCAACACAACTCGCTCAGGCCACGTACCTCATGAAATGTATGTGGTCGGTCACAGCTGCCTACAGTCACACTGGCACCTTCCTCTCAACTCCTTCACAGCCTGTTTAATTGAGACTAGTGATAATCCCATAAATTCAGTGTAACTGATTTACCATGTGTGCATATAGGCTCTTTAGGGCTAAAGGACATTTTTTCAGTGCCATCTGATCTGATACATTTAGGCAATGAAAGGACCGTTCTACTAGTCCATTAGCATCTGCTGTTTTTTCCCCCGCACTAATATCAAGAAACAATTCTAGCCGTTGATACTGCCCCCATCCAATCCACCCCAACCGAAAAAATTAGTTGTTTGTGTTCCCTTTTTTCTATTTTTTTTATTTTACATCATTTTTAACATATACGATCAGCACATGCACATATTACAGATAGTACAAGTAATATAGAAGTAATAACAAAAACATGGGCTTGTTAGAAATCATATAAAGTTGAAAAGCTTCAAACAATCAATTGATTTAATTACACTCCTAGCTGGGGTCATTGAACTCATTGAGCATGGCAAAGTAGACATTCAAATCAGTCTTTACAAATACAGAATAATACGATTTTTTGTTAAGAAATTTCATTTTATGGATATAGAATTTAGCAAGGATTAAAAACAAATTTAATACATATTTCTCAGTTTTGGAAAGCTTGGAGTCCTCAAAGACAGGAAGAACATCTTGAGTTTTTAGATGGATCTCCTTATCAAATCTATTCCCCATGTCTATTTGAAGGTCAATCCAAAACATGTTCACATAGATACAACTGAAAAACAAATGTTCTAAGGTTTCTGTCTCAAATTGACAAAAGGTACATTTTTCGTCCACACCTTTAATGTATTTAGAAATTCTAATGTTTGATGGGTAAAATATGTGTACTCTGCCCAGACAACCTTCCCAGCGTCCAATAGGCTACTTCCAATTAATAAACAGGAATATGCGTCCAATAGGCTCCTTCCAATTAATAAACAGGAATATAGGTCCAACAGGCTACTTCCAATTAATAAACAGGAATATTTCATAATCTTGGGGGCCCGTGAGGCACAGGCCCATCCAGATTGACAGGTGGCCCATCCAATCAGAGTCAGGTTCTGTATTCGCCGCTGGCGCGAGGGGACATTTCATTCAGCGCACGCCCTTTATAAACTTTGCCATGGATGCGGGTCGGTGTGATTGGTCCGCAGCGGCGAATGACAGCAGCTGTTTAGCTCAATCAAAACTGACAGTTGGGTTGAGGGAGATACAGGCAGCATCCGTCCCCCTTTAGTCTCACTCCGCTCTATTGCGCGTTTCTACCCGGTCGGTGTATCCATGTGTGCAGGCTGAATGTAATAGGACTATATACCTAAAATTTAAAAAAAAAACATATCCACTCAGAGTGAATAAACTGGGAATGGAAATGTTTCTCCATGTATTTGTGGCGCTCTTCCTTTTAAGCTTTAAGACAGCATTGGCGACAGAGCCTAACGAACTTCACGAAACCCAGCATGAAAAGCAATTGAACCAGCAGAAAAGACGACTCTCCCTGCAGAACACAGGTACGTCTAACTATTAGACCCGAATGTCACAAACGTTTAGAATGATTGGCCTTATCAATTAAAGAGTGCTTAATTGATGATCACAGAATGCCCAGTGGTTTGGGTGATGTATTGGTTCTTAGTTTCGTGTGAGAACTGCCTTTTTTCTTCTGGGTTAAAAAAGTGACAAATTCTGAAATCAAAATGTTGGTACTTGTGGCTCAAATATTGTTTTTAAATATGTTTTCACCAGTTCTGTCACTGCAATGGAATCCAGTGTGTCTAGTGGCCAGCTCTTATCCACATTCCCGATTATAATGCCAACTCGATCTCTGACAGCAAGCTGTTCTGTCCCCCAGTCCAGACTCACATCACCGGGAGTTTAGTGACCAGCACAACTTAGAAAAACCTTTATTTGCTTTTTGTCTTGTGTGCCCAATATTGGACACATCTATAGAATGAAGTCACATTTACTTTTAATTCATTTTTAACACCCGGCATTTTGTTATGATCAATGCAATCACAAATGTTTTAGACGTTTTGTTAACCAGGTTGCTGGAGTGTTTGTGCACAAACGACCCGGAACACGTTAAGTTATGCTGTCTTTTAGGGACTGAAGGACTTGCCAGTCATCGGTATCTACCCAACCCTGTAATAGTCCTACTATAATTTCGTTTGCCATTGTTAACGTTTCCTTTTAGTTGAGGACCACTAATAGCACTTTCATATCGAAATATGGTTGTATTTAACGGGATCATTTAGCGGCAGTGAACATTACGTGACTTTTCTCTGATCTCATATAGGAACCACTACTTTATGTCTAGATCTGCGACTGTTGCGTCGTGACTATTTAACAATCTCCCTATGGTTCTCCTCGCTGATGGACCACTAATGTACATCCCTTCCCGGTGACAACTATCACGTTCCCTCCCACATCTCCAGCGGAGATCCAACACTGTCTGGTGAGTGCCGGGGACGTGGGCTGTGGCATGTTCGACTGCTTCAGCAACAACTCCTGTGAAATACGAGGACTACATGACATCTGCATGACATTTCTACACAACGCTGGCAAGTTTGACTCCCAGGTATTCCCCGTGTCCTACAGCTCCCATCCGCCCAACTGGAGTGACTCAGTCGTATAGAGGGTGAAACATGCCACATATGCTCTACATGCTCCTCTACAGCCAGCAGTCAACCTTTAAGATAGTGTGTGTATAGTATGCTGTGTAGTATGCTATGCTATGCATTCTACGTTTGTTATAGCACAATGCAAATCCTGGATTACAGTTAGAATGTTCATGCGAACGGACACACAGTTTGAAATACACTGATAAGCCAAAATGTAACGCCTAATATGCTGTTGGTCTTCGGCGGGCCGCCAAAACAGTACCAACCCACCGATGGTGGTGTCATGTGGTATCTGGCGACATGACATTAGCAGCAGATCCTTCAAGTCCTGTTCGTTGCGAGGTGGAGCCACAGTGGATCAGGCTTGTTGGTCCAGCACATCTGAAAGATGCTTAATTGGATTGACATCTGGTGGTGCTTGGAGACACAAGGGCACTTTCACATTCCCTCCACTTCCCCAGGTGAACGGTGGTGATATAGAATAATACGGGACTCATTGGATCAGGGAAACTACTTGCACTGCTCCTAGGTCCAGTTCCAACTTGTGTACCCATTGTAGTTGCTTTCGACAGGGGAGTCGGGTCATAATTGGTACTCTGACCCATACACAACAGGGTGTGATGGACTGGGTGTTGTGACATAGTCCTCCCATTACATCAATACAACGTCATTAAAATGTTCTGTGTCCTGTGCTACAGTAGACCTTCTGTCAGTTCGGACCATTCAGGACAGACCTTGTTGCCTACAAGCATGAGCTTTTGGTGCCCAGCGCTGTGTTGCCAATTCAGTTTCGTCTCCCCTTGGACCACTGCCAGTAGGTACTCACCACTGCTGACCGGGAGCACCCCATAAGCTTTGTCATTTCCACTTGCATCCAACACATTAACTATGAGAACTGATTGTTTGCTCGCAGAGAACGTATCAGCAGGTCGATACATAACGCCGAGGAAAAACTCTTTGAGGGGTCGCATTTAGATCAAAGTCATTCGCTCGTCATAATGTTTTGGCTCATCGGTGTATATCAAAATGTATCTTTTAAAATGTGGTTAATAAAATTCTGGTGACCGTACTGTCTGGAAATGCAGCCCCAACTTCGGTCTGTTCTTTCCGTGAACTGAACTGTTTCTATGGTTAAGGCTGCTTGTAATTTCCAAGTTCCAAGCCCCCCCCCCCGCTGCTTGTATAGTAATAGTGGCAGGCCTGGTGATGTGTATGCTGTTGTGTGGACCTCCATAGGGGAAGTCCTTCATCAAGGATGCCCTGAAGTGCATGGCTCATAGCCTTAGACACCGGTTCAGCTGTGTGAGCAGGAAGTGCCTGGCGGTCAAAGAGATGGTGTTCCAGCTGCAGAGGGAGTGCTATGTCAAACACAACCTGTGTTCGGCCGTCCGGGAGAACGTGGACGTCATGGTGGAGATGATCCATTTCCGGGACCTCTTCCCTAAAGGGTGCGTGTTCCAGGTCTTCCCCGAGGTTTTATATCAGACTTATTCCGTCTAGTACGTATATAACTTTGCAAGTTGGTCCACTGTCCCCCTAAAGCCATGCTTGAATTCAGTCTCTGTTATTTCTGACTCAGGCCTTATGTGGAGCTGGTGAATGTGTTGCTGGGCTGTGGCGAGGAGGTGAGGACAGCCATCGCCAGGAGAATCAGGATACAGTGTGAACAGAACTGGGGGGCCCTCTGTGGCAGCCTGAGCCTGTGCTCCCTGGGTCTCTCCCATAATCCCCAGCAGGTCACTGTTCCACCTGCTACCCTGCCGGGAAGGAACACACTGCCTCCTGCTGGACAGTACTCCCTCCCTGACAGCGAACAGGAGCATCCCAGGACAGGCCAGCCAGGCGACGTCGGGAACCAATCTGTGGGTCTCGGCCATCAGGACCCACTGGACAACGCTACAGACACTGGGCTCACCGTGACCAGTAAATCAAACAACACCGCCTTCCAGGGCTGAAACCCACAGGGCAATGTCCCCGTCCCTGGGGTTAGGCAACCCTGTTCCAGGGGAACCACGGGGTAAGCAAAGTTGGGATGTAAGAGACCCCAAAAGTCCAGCTGTGTTGAATTTAGTCAATTGCTGAACTATGTAACAGATTTTTTTGGTTCAGGAATTTGCTAAATGCACCTGGCATACCAGGTCAGAAAATTCAGGGAACATAGTTGCCTTCCCCAAACCCGCACCTCCACACACAGGAAACAAAGCAGTCCCCCATATTCCTCTATATCCCCCTACTACTGACCTATCTCCTGTCCACCTCAGTGAGCTATAAAACATGGACAGCCAGAGCACAACCAACAGTAGTGGACCATAACCAATGCTTTACCATCCCACTATTCTAAATGGTCAAGTTTACAGGGAAAATGTCTGGTTTTATGTAGATTTCAGGCCAGGCACATTTCCCCAATAGTATTACTAGTACTGGTAGTAGTGGTAGTATTACTAGTACTGGTGATTGTAGTACCTTTTAGTACTACTAGGAGTAGTGGTACAGTTGTTCCCTTTAATTGTTTAGGTCACGCGTGCAATACAAATCATTGTATCGTGAAAAGTACTCGATTGTATCTTCAAGTCAATGTATATTAACATTTTATCGAGATCTAATCGTCAATATTACTTCAGTTAGTATTTGTATGTGTGCTTCTCAAGGCAAATACTTTCTTTGAACTGGTTGAAGGTTGTTGTTTTCCATTTCTTCCCAAAACCGAGAATGCAATGTTCCAGTTTTAGCTAAACACTAACTTGTTACACCCTTAAAACAGATTTTAAAGAGACCATTTCCTAAAGCACTTAGACACACATTGTGGATGACTGACTCCATGTCATGTGTGTTTAGGTGTCTAAATGTCTCTTGGTGCATTACTATGTTTCACTTTCTGTAAAATAGTTTCAATGCTGTTTGCTTTTACTATACCAGTGTCACTGTCATAAAACAGCTTGCAAAGAGCATAGAACTCTTTAGCTGCTAACTCTGAGTGTTTCTGTTGAAAACATCCAGAAAAATGTGCAAAACACCAGTGCACAAGGATTATTTGAACGAGTATGTCCAAGACTTACATTCTGTTTAAACTCAGACACTGCACACAAGCTCTGCAAGGTCTATATCTGGCACATATGCAAGAGCTGTAGTAATCACAAATAAATATGTTAGTTCTACCACAATCAGTAAACATTACTACATTACAAACTCGGAAAGGCTAACATCAGAAGTCATCAGGTGTCTTTACAAGTCAATGAGACATATTATAGCGTATTAGTTAGAGTATATTATATAGAATATTTGTTTCGTTCTCAGACTATTCTCACTAACATACATCTATGTACATATCGGATGGGGTTCGCTGCAATGTATTTTTCAACTACACTTGTTTTCACTCACAGGATGACCACAGAATGTCTCGTCAGAACATTTTGCCATTCTGACAGTTTAATGCTTTAGCAACTATTGAGGCAACTAGCTAGCTTACAGTACGACATGAGTGCCTATTCTAACCTCTTCAACAGTACACCAAGGAACCTACCTCATCCATCACCCTCCATTGAAACTGGATACATCCAGAGGACATTGAACTGGTATGACTACGCCTAACACTCAGTAAACTCACACGTTTTACTGTTGTTTTGTATAGTTGGCTTATATGATATGGAATTCGTTGGGCGTGTTCAACTATGCATGTTTAAGGAGAGCAGCTGTCCTCAACACAACGCAACAGTCAGCACTGTTACCGGCATCTAATAAAGTGGATGACATATCTACGTAAAGACTCTTAAAAACTACAGGAACATGAAGATCTGTACTTGAAAACTGATCTCTAATGAAGTTTGTTTTCTGATTCAATGTCTGTTTTAAGTATTTAAACCTTTTATTTATTTTATCTTCTTTTTCTAAGCTATGCATGACATTATATTCTTGGCTTTTTGTTACCCATAAGAGGGTTGGGGTTAGGCCGTGACACAAGCAAACTATAATTTTATACAAATCGCTTGTTTTATTTTTGTTGTTTTGTACTTTTGGACATTAAACATTTTCGATATTTTTGTTGCAATTTTAAATTAATAATTATTCATTGCAGTCATTTATAAAGCTTCTTGTTGAATAAAAGAGAAAAACAAACTCTACTAAGATCGTTTAGTCACTAAACTCAAATGAATGGTGTTGTCCAGAGTTATCTATACTTATGAGGACTTGACAGTTAATACAGTTTTTGTATTCGGACCTTGGAGTTCTGAATGTGGTGTTCTGATCATGGAGTTCTGAATGTGGGGTTCTGATCATGGAGTTCTGAATGTGGTGTTCTGAATGTGGGGTTCTGATCATGGAGTTCTGAATGTGGGGTTCTGATCATGGAGTTCTGAATGTGGGGTTCTGACCTTGGAGTTCTGAATGTGGGGTTCTGACCTTGGAGTTCTGAATGTGGGGTTCTGATCATGGAGTTCTGAATGTGGGGTTCTGATCATGGAGTTCTGAATGTGGGGTTCTGATCATGGAGTTCTGAATGTGGGGTTCTGATCATGGAGTTCTGAATGTGGGGTTCTGATCATGGAGTTCTGAATGTGGGGTTCTGATCATGGAGTTCTGAATGTGGGGTTCTGATCATGGAGTTCTGAATGTGGGGTTCTGATCATGGAGTTCTGAATGTGGGGTTCTGATCATGGAGTTCTGAATGTGAGGTTCTGATCAGGGAGTTCTGAATGTGGGGTTCTGATCATGGAGTTCTGAATGTGGGGTTCTGATCATGGAGTTCTGAATGTGGGGTTCTGATCATGGAGTTCTGAATGTGGGGTTCTGATCATGGAGTTCTGAATGTGGGGTTCTGATCATGGAGTTCTGAATGTAACATCAGTGTTCCGCTGGCAGCAATGTAACTGAAATCTCTACGGGACAATAGATTATCTGTCAAGCATTTTCAAAAGGCTAGATGAGGTCTCATCACACATTGAATTCACTAACTTGTTGAATATGCAGAACAGCTTGGAGCCGTTTCCTAGAAAGAAGGCATTTTGAAATCTTCAACTCTCCCAAGCCAGATGGGAGTGTATGCAACAAGTCAGGTACAAATGAATACCATGAAACTGGGTGAGAATACATTTTTAGGTACACTTAGTTCCCTATATATCTATATAACACATCAATGTGCTACCACCCAGTAGTTTCCACAATGAAGTCAAACAGATGTTTTGACATTTTACATTTACAGCATTTACCGCTCCAATTTAAAACTGACCCGGGTCATTCACAATACGTCTCTAGCGCACAGACAACTTTCCTGTGTGCGATAACTTTGTTGCCTACTGCCCCCTACTGTTAACTTAATTGTAATAATAATTATTATTATATTGTTGGAATCCATATAATGGCTGAAAAACTATTCAGACTATTAAAAAATTCCTGTGAAAGAGGAAGTTATAAACTGACTTAAACAAACACGTAGCGCATATTACGTTTTTTCTACCAAATATTGTAAAGCGTCAAATTATTTAATACTTTATCGATGTACTGTTTAACCCACAGAAATGTGCTCATATTCTTTGCAAATGTCAATCTTGCAGTTTGTTTGGTTTAATTAAATGCAATTTAAAAAAAAAAGATGGGGTGAAGATAAATTGCCATTTTATTTTAATAGTAAGGCCAAGATGTACGGTACAGTGAGTAGTGAATGAACAGCATATCCCTGTAAAAATGAGCCCTGAACAAGGTGCTATCCTCTGTGATATTGACATAGAATACATGTCAGTCTGGGACAAAGTTCTGTATAGACAACCAGGGGAGGACGCATATGGCATGCATGAGGAGTGAGGACATAGGGAACAAGGATGTAGGAAAGGACGTAGGTAATCCTCAGGAATATTCAGGGGGGAGAGCGGACCAGTCAATCGCTCACAACATATTCATATATACGAGTGGGAACAACAGCAATCTATATGAATGGGAACAGTCTTTTTTTCAAAATGTACAGGACAGTTGCCATAAACAAAGCCACCGCTAAAAAGATGAGCAGTTTGTCGGTCAATTCTCGACGGTTGTACTTGGAGATCAGTTTCCTTCCCAAATGGATGGTTCCGGTCATTGCTCTAAACTCTTCATCCGTTTCCAGGAGCGTTCTTGAAGATGTAGCTATGTAGAATAGAGGAAAAAAGTACAGCGTGAGTGATTGCTTGTCATATCAAAACTATGGCTGTGTGAATATTGAATACTGTTCACGTTCCAGTAATTTATTTGTTACATTATTGTGTACTGACCGTGAATTTTCTATGCTGACGTCATACAGTAAAATCATGTGGAAAAGCAGAGTAGTTTCTCTATTTTACTTGTTTACCAAGAAGTTAAGACTAACCGTGACTATAAGGTCAGCCCAGGATGCTCGACAATAGTTCACAATCTTTCCATGTGACAAGTGTTACTCCACACAAAAAAAGGTTGGTATAGGTCACATTAAAGGTAGAAAAAGTTCTGACATGATTTATCGTTCATTTCTTCACATCACCAAAACCTGGCATTTCAACAGGGGCGTGTAGACTTTTTATATCCACTGTATCTGGAGAAGTACAGTTAGCATGTAGTTCCATTTCGTCTCGCTTGTATGGCATCTAGTTATAGTTCACCAAACTATTTTTACAATATCTTATTTTGCCACGGAAGGGCACCTGGAACCGGTATAACCAACTATGTCCTCAGTTAAAAGACCTGCTGTTTGAATGGTAGTAAACACTGAGCACAGAGGCGTCCTTCAGACATGGGATTCTGGTTTATTACAAGCGGGTTAAGAGGTTTTTGGAGGCTTTATGACATGTTTTTTATATTTTCAATGCTACGACAGAATTGTGAAAAGTCAGCCGTCCCCAAGAAGAAGTGCGAGAACCTCGGGCTTAAGCAACCAACAAATCCCTCCAAGCAAACAATGCAAATTATATTTCTTTGGATGGTCTCCAATCCCAAACGGTCCTTTACCCAGAGTTCCAATGGATTCCTCGCTCTGCGACACTGATTGGGCCATCATGCGACTGATGCTCATCAAACTCTCTGTGATGTCACTGGACGTCTGGACCATACTCTCTTTAGTTGGTTTCCTGAAAGAGAACACACAAACATACAGTCCAAGCCATCAGTCGTCCACACATTGTACGAAAGGTTTATGCGAGTCTCCGTGCCATGCGAATAAAATTGATAAAAACTGATAAAACCACAAATATTACTTAATTAATAAGATAAATAGAAAAGTGATCAGTGTTTATAATGTACATTGTACAGCAGCACTAACCACATTTCCTACACCTCTGTTTTCTGTTCAGCTCTTTTCTTTTACACCTTTATTCTAATTCAATTGAAATGTGAATATAAATTGCCTCCCTGAGGCGTGGAGGAGCTGGGCAACGCAACAGGCCCAGAGGACAGGAAATGTTAATTAAACAGCCTGAAAACGGTAATTTTTCCTCTGGTGGTCAAGCGGTATAAAGCCAATGCCTCTGGAACAAGCATATTGATGGGTTTTAATCCGGCTAACTGGTATTCTAGCACACCCTCTAATAATCGATATAAAAAATAAAACAACAACGATTTTAAAAAAGCCGACTGAAAAAAAGAGCAATAATAAAACCAGGGAAAACATTCGCATACAGCAGGTAGGCTGATATCTGATATGTCAAAAGGGAGCTCTGGTTAAATCATGAGAACAGTTCAAAATAAGAATTATAAATGACTGATAAATAAATGGTGGACACACAGAAAATGGAGAAAAGAGCACCACTCACCTCTGTCTAACAGTGGAGTCTCCACCATACAGCAGCTCATCCTTCTCCAGGTTGTCAATGGACTGTTTACATGACAGATTTGCCTTCCTCCAGGCCGTTTGGTTACTGTTTATGGAATATTATGGAAATATTCATCCAAAAAATGTCAGGTCACATGTTTTATTTATATATAAATCTGGAATCCACGATCTCACCTCAGCATCTGGCGACGATGACTTTCTGTCTCGCTCAGAATGGCTTGTTTGTCTGTCTCTCTGTCTTGTTCCTTCGCCATCTGTTCCATATTCTGGAGATATAACATATTGTCCCATTCATAATAGGAGAGTGGAAAACACTTTACACTCACCTCTAACATGCAGACACAATCAAAAAATATCCTGTCGCAAAATAGAATGTTGAATAAACTAAATGTAAATTACTACGCAGATCTTGTCCATGTGCAAAAGGTAATCTGATTTTAAAAAGGGGGCCTTGTGTATATACTGGGCATAAGTACAATATTTGCTTGAGACATGTACTTGACCTTCTTCACTCCCTGCAAACTTTTTATATATTTAATATAAGCACTACAGGATAAATGCATTCAAACTTGTAAGGACTCATTCCTGAAGTAACCATTTAAATCTGTCTTGAAAATAGACTAGTGTACGTTTGACAATGCTTCAGATCCATCGTTTGAAAGGTTCGATGCAAAACACTGGATGGATTCAAAAGTTTCTAAAAAATACTTATAAATATTTTGCATATAAATGCTGTATCCAGGCACTCCGTGATGCAATCCGCATCATGCAGGCAACATTAGAGTTTTGATAGCAATGATAAGATTTTTTGCAGTTTTGTATATTGTGTACATTGTAAACATGATGTTCAAAGTAATCACTGCTTGAGGAATGGATAAACGAAAAATAATCACTATTTAAACAATGCTTAATATACTACATAAAATATTACAAGGTGGGAACAGATTAGATCTTAAGTTACATTTAATAAATGAATGTAAAGAGCATATCGTTGTTGTAAAAAGGGCTGTATAAATACATTTGATTGATTGATATCTAGTACCTGATCTCTATAATTTGATGATATCTTTCTGGATAAATAGCCTGTGATCATTTGTTTTCGACAGGGCCAGATAACTTCACACAATATTGTGACCACACACACATGCTTCTGATGATCTCATTCAACACATTAATTATCTAAGCTGCAATAGTTTTACCACTATGACATAACTTAGCAAGTTGCATTGGCAGATTTTTTTAAACGTTGGAACATTTTTTAACATTCACATGTTATATACACATGACTCTAGCTAATGCTAACAGTGACACATACGTTTAGGCATTTTAAATCAAACCTCAGTTTGGTCAACCGGAAGCGCTTAATTAAATGTTGCACACTAAACGTAGATTACGTCACGCGTTAGGACAGCAGTGGTACACTCAAGGATTCAAAGTTTTATTGTCATACATACAGAGTGACTTGCATCAGACTGTACAATGAAATTCTTAAGACATGGCAAGCAACAACTACGTAGTTAGGATAATAATAAAAATAAGGATAAAAAAAACAATTTACAACAATATACAGACTATACATAACTATAAAATGTGCACAATGAGTCACTCGACAAATTATATAACAGCCTCCTTTACCTAAAACATGTCTGTGATTAAATGTAAGCAACCCGGTGTTTACGTAAAGTTCACAATGCATTGCACATACATGTATCACATTAAATGCAATATAAAGGTGAATAAATACCTGGATTCTAAGTCGCAGCTGGTTGAATTTATCTTTTACTGTGGAGTTGAAATCCATCAGCACACTCTGTGGACCCGGACATTCTCTAATGTCCTAATTAAGATAGGAAATGTAACGGTTCTCTTATAATCTACATGCTGTCAAACACAAACCGGTCATAACGTTAGAATACGATATCCACAAGCAAATAAGGTTACTTGTCTTACCAACGTACTAACCTGTCTAATATTATTATATGTGTATGTATAGTATTGTGTATGTATAATATTATTAGCAATAACGGAACATTAGCGAGAAAGGTTAAGTTAATACAATGTGAAAAACAGCGATAAGTACCTGAATAAGAGCTTTAATTTCGAGATCATATTTGATTATTTCTTGACCACAAATTCGGACGTGGACATCCTGGGCTGACGCCATTTTTACTGTTGTTCTATGGCAAGCCTCTTGTCCAAAAAGATTTCGCCACTAGAAGCGCGTTTATGTAATATAATAAACAACACAGAGTAGAGTTTAAGGCAGTGTGTTAGAAAATGTATGTACCAGATGTTTCTCACATTTCAGATGTTTTTCTATTGCTGCTGTTTAAATTGACTTCTGCCTCCCTCTTTGTTTAGCCTACGATTCTATGTGGATACACTCTCACCTCTTAATGCAGCTTACACTGTAGCATCCTTATCTGATAAATAGACCCACTTCAACATATAACGAAGTAGATGTAGACAAAATACATTGATTAATTCAAGAGTTTTAAGATCAAGGACCTACTTTTTGCTAATATTGAAAACATTTAGAGCTGGGGTTGGCCCTCGTGGCAGCCGGTAGGTATTTAAACAGTTTTGAGGGTAAGTACAAAATAACTTATCAGTCCAATTGTTATGTATCTGAATGTTAATTCAAATTATATAGATGTAATAATAAACTTACAGTATAAAACTTAATTATTGCTCTTTTCCAGCCAACAAATCATTTATAATTAACAAATTATAAAACAAATATGGCCCTGCATTTAATTTCAAAGTCCTTATGTGACCCTGAGCTGAAAAGTCCTTTGTCCCTATCCAAAAGCATGTTAAGAATAGCAATTGCTTTCTGTGAGTGACTTAACTCTAAACCCTTGACCTTTGCTTTTCTATGCCACTATAATGTCAACACATTCAGAGTCTGATCAGTTAGATCAGAGTGAAACAACTCCTTAGATTAAAATGACAAGGACAACATGGTGTCAGAACTGGGAATTGTAAATCAATGTGCAATAAAGTTATGCTGCCAGGCTTTTGCAACCTGTTTGTCACCTATATTTCTACAATGTGGTTCTATTTCTGTGATTATACTTGTGATCGTTCATGCTTATGCAATTCAGTGTTCATCGACATGCCTGAACTAGGTGTTTCACTTGGCAAGCTAGTTCATGAAAGTGGCCCAGTCTCATTCATACAGACATTCCTGAAACCATGCAAATCATGTTTTTAAATGTTTTTTA
Source organism: Dallia pectoralis (assembly GCA_029465975.1). Classification (NCBI taxonomy): domain Eukaryota; kingdom Metazoa; phylum Chordata; class Actinopteri; order Esociformes; family Umbridae; genus Dallia; species Dallia pectoralis. The sequence continues at coordinate 11,510,890 of CM055746.1, forward strand.
TTGTTTTGATTAAAATCAATAACAGAATTAGATTCTCATGGTTACAAGAAAAACTGGGTTTTGGCTAGATGAAGTGTGGCTACAAATGAGTCGACTCAAAACAACCGTAGCATTTTAGCTCACCAATGCACCAACGCTTTTACAAACCTCAAGCCAATTCTAACACGCTGCGGTAAAAAGAAAGAAGAAAACTCTCAACATGCTGCTTTAGTTCTACTTGTTATCAGACACCGTAGCCGTACCCCATCTAGCCAAAACCAACAGACGAGTACCAACACCAGGCTGACACCACACTGTTAGAAAAAGAATGATGAAAAACTGAAACACTTCCTTTAAAAGGAGGCACAATTACACCAGCAGTCATTTTGTAGTCGACCACGACTAAACCTAGCCTACATGACATCCATACATTTACATGGTTCACCATCCGATAGCGATTCTCCAACTAATTGTGCCTCAAAACTTAAAACAAAAAGGAGAATGACAAAAGTATAAACCCAGCACGACATTTAAACAACATAAATAGAACAATTGTCAATATATTATTGTATTTGAACAGGCATATATGTGAACTACAAATATAGACATCGCTAATATGATCAGGTCACTGTTACTTTCAGCAGGATACACTTCTGCAGATGTGCTTATGAATATCACCAAGAAGTCTATTACAGAGCACTTTGCAATGAAATACAGCCTTCCTACTGTGACAAATAGTTGACACTTGGAGAGTACACAGACAGTACTACTAGCTATATAAAGTTTCCATGCTAAATGATCTATTTCTATACCATACAACATCAGAAGCATTACAAGGGCATGTCATTTTTCATTTAATTTTTTTTTTGAATGGTTGAGATGTTAAAATTGTCCTCATTTGGGAGTTGTATGGATTTTAACAAATGCATTTGTCGGTAACCTTACAAAAACCACACAAAGTTACAGTTAAATTTCTCTCACTCCATGCATTTGGCAAGTTTGGAAGGAAATGTAAATCATTGCAGTGTGAATATGGTGTTTTTTCAGAGACAGGTTTATAGTGGTTTTCCTCATGTAATTGGTAATCATTGAATCTATGTGTGTTCCATGCACGAGTACATACGTCAACATTAAAGAGCAGGAATGAGAGATCTCTGCCCACCAGCCCCAATCATCCTCACTGTCCTCTAAACTCTTCTTGAATTTAAAATCATCCGATCGAAGCAGCCCTACTGGCCAATCCAGCTCCAATTCGACCACGGTCTGCGACTATCCCAGATGAAGAGGCCTTATTGGCACTTGCTCCTCAGTGGCCAGAGAGCTGGCCTCACAGCAGTTGCTGTCCAAAGCTCTCTCGGAACTGGTCGAATTGCAGCGCTTCTGAGCAACGTGCCGTCGTCAGGGACTTGGAAGCAGCTCTCGAGGGACTTCGAGTACGTCCTTGAGATTCAACACCATGGCTGGCAAGTAGTGACTCCTATCAGCTGTTTGAATGAATTATTCCTTAAAAACTCACGCACCCATTGGTGCCCCGTTCCTTCGATCTCAGGGTGATACGAAGGTAACTGTGGTAGCAAGACTCAGAAACGACCTGGGACGTTTCAAAGGGCAGTCTTGTTTTAAACATCGCATACCCCCACCGCTGGGTAAATGTGTTTCCACAAAAGACATCCAGGTTTGTGTTATGGGGTACCGCAGTTAATGCAGACTTAAGTGGAACAACGCAAACCTCAATGTGTCGTTTAGAGTAGTTGTTGAGTCAAACCTTGGGTGTTCATTGAAGAACAGCAGCTTAAAGGCCACCGGCTTGTATGTGATACTGCTCCAGCTAAAGTGAAACCCAGCCGTTTGTGGAACAGTAGAAAATGAGAAAGAGGAGGCACAATTATATTAATCATTTTTGATGGGACACAGTGGGTTTGAAAGGTTCAAGACAGTCTTTGCAAAGCAGATCGACCGGTTCAATAGAGAATTCATTAAATGAAAATCACCATTGGTGAACACTGGGTCAGCTAAATGTATTCAGCAACAACACGGTATCACTATCCAATTAATATCGAAAAACATTTATGTAGATAAACTATAGGAAATAAGGTCTAACTAAATAGAATCAAAGAAATGCTATGGCAAGTAGTGGAGGACGAAATATAAAAAGCAAAACAATTTAAAAAAGTGTGCAATAACTTATCAATTTAGAGCATAAATACGAAATAAATCATACAAAGGAATATAGAAATTAGGACATCATACAAAAAGTTAAAATTCCTTTGAATCTTGATTGCAGCACACTTTCGATAGTCTCTCTCTCGTCCAATGTCACACTGAACATCTCAGTGTATGGACATAACCTTATCTTGAAATATATTATATATTGAATTGAATCCTTTGAAGGAAGACTACATTCACCTTATGCGAAAACTTTCTGAGGCAAAGCAGCAATGTTGTTTCACTCGTAAATGAGATCCCTAGTCTACACTGTTAGGATATCACACAGAGTAAATGTCAGAATTCTTGGCATAGTGGGCAGAATGACAGATCTTGTATCCATACAAAATATCAAGACTTTGAAGGGTGTAGATCAAGTTTGGATTTTCTTTTTGTTGTGGTTGTTAAGGCACCTGGTTCAGCAGGCATTGTATTAAAAATAATGTTTGACATTTTGTAAAACCAAGTGCAATGTGGGTATGGTTTTTGTACCATCTGATTTCATAAAAAGTGAACAAGCAATGGAAAAGAGTTTGCCTGAATATATTCATCAACATCTAAAACTCATCTCTCTGTGCTCATTCTTTTAGGTTGAAAGACTGTGAACATAGTCACTGATAAGTATAAAATCCTTTCCACTTCGGGTTATATTTTTACCCAGTAACAAATCATCCAATCAGATGAGTTAGATTTTCATGCACAATAATAATTCCCTATGCATATTCTCTGCAATTATTTATTCAACAACATTATTCTACCCAAATTGTTATTCTAAAACATACAACCCATATCAATAGAACCCATTCAGTGCAAGGAGTTCTAGAATCAATAGGAGGTTACAACATGAAAGAATGCTTTTGAAATGCTTCTGCAATGCTTAAGCATTGAAGCAATGTCATATGCGAAGTACAGCCAATTAAACAAAACATATTTACAAGTGTTAATACTTTTAAGTTCTACAGAAACAAGCGAAGGGTGTAGGGACAAAAAGATGTATGTAATGGCAGAATGCCTTCGACAGGTTCTTTGAATGTTTAAAAGACAAAAAAGAAGCAATCAACCGGTTAGATAGTGAAAGAAATAAACAAAACATCATTTAGCAGATATCTGACAAAACATTCTGTTACACACTTCTTCCCCTTCGGCCTATCACCCATTGGGGAACCACTCCTTAAGTTATGTTAACAGGGTAAAAGCTCTTCGTATGAAGTACATATTAAAAAAACAAATGCTTTGCTCAGACATAAGACAGCTGGAACAACTGAAGCAATACACGGTCTGACATGAGTTAAACCTGTATTGTGCACCATTTCAAAAAATCAGCATCATCACACACACACACACACACACATTACAAACAAGTACATAGCAAGCCAAAAATCATATCAGGAATTGAAAGAAAAGGGACAAACACACTTGCCTCCTTCTCTCTAGGGTCTACTGTAGCCATTTGGGAGAATTGGAATAAATCGAGAATGGAATCTTTCTCATTGTGATCCAACTGTGTTTGGCAACGCTGCATAAAATATGTCTAAAGCCTTAGTAAAAGCCAGTGTACGCCTACAAAATAAAGAGGACTAAATTCTGGTAAAAATGTTGTTCTCTTCAAATAAGAAATAAAAAAGAATTGCTTGTCTGTTAGGAAATTGAAATATGAATGCAATGTATGAAATCTTTGTTACTAGAATTCGCTAGTACTAGAATTCGATAACGAACCATTAAGGCAGCACAGTAAAACCCAGGTTGAATCAGAACTAGAAAGCAATATATGACTTCCCTTTAGAGCAATAAAACAAAAGTTTTTATGTTTAAATATGTTAGATTATAAAGAAAATCTGATCTAGGAAAAAGTCCATTGGCCTTTGTCTATTTTTATTCCGTGAAGAGCATCGCACCATTTTGTTTTACATTTTATTCTCCATTTACGCACACGTTATTGAACTGCAGAAATAATCAATATATTGGAATACATAAATAGATTTTTCTTTGATTTAATATTTAATTACATATATTTCTAATAGAAGAATGGTAGTTACCCTGATTTCTCTGCAGAAAGACCATCATGGAGTTCACTTATCAGACAAGAGTAGAACATAACACAATCTACTAGCTTAACATCTGTTTATATGTCCGATGTCAATAAAGCAGAAGGAAATAGTTACTGGCTTTGAATGACAACAATTACCTTGACTGTTAAAATGCCACAGAGTCTCCTGGTTAGAATGTAAAGTTGCACAGCTTGCACCCATCATGTTAAATGTGAAAACCTGCATGGACACACCCCTGCTCCTGGAATCAGCCCCACAACATCTAGATGAACATTTCTAAACGACAATATCTAGATGACATTATCTATAGATGTTCCACCAGCACCTAACTCCCCTAGCTCAACATCACTTGCCATCAATGATCCCATTGTTGATTTGAGTGTATCACCAGGTTGAAAATCTTTGTTGTAGACAGTACAAATTTTGGCCGGAGCTGTTGCCACAGCTACACTGCTGCGCAATTGAACCCAGAGTTGGCCGTCTTTTGTGAATGGATGGGTGTTTGAAAAGGCAAAAAGTATCCCAGATTAAATCTCCACTGCAAATGACTTGCTGCTATACAGTACATTGATATAGTTCTCCTTCCGAGGCACTCCTAAAAGGATTTGGGCCTTTTGGAGGACCTCAATCTCCCCCTCCCCATAAGTACAGATACAAATGACTTAAGAAATGCCAACAATATTACGCTCTGGCACAAATGCTCAGAAGAAGTGTCTACACTGTACATCAACCTGAAGAAAAACCCAAAGCAGAATTTGTTTTTCCATAGGAAATCTCTACTGAAGGCAAATGAAATAATGACATTAGAGCCATTGAGAACATAGGGGCATTATAACCTAAAGTTGATTGCCCTCAAAGACCTCCCCAACACACCGTCCTGGTCAGGTTACAGCAGTCAAACACTCACTGCAGCATTCAAACGTGGTCGGTTTAGCAGCAAATGGAAGGAAAAACGCTATTCAATTTTTTTGTTTCTTTCCTATTTTTTTGTTTGTTTTTTATACAAAGTGCTTTCTTTCTCATACATGTAATATATAATATACTATACAAATATAACGTTTAGAAGAAAATTTTCAGCTTAATCCATTTACAAAATGATACACTACAAAACAAACCATGGACGGTATAAGTATATGAAGAATCTTGACTACACTAACAAAGTATGCAGAAGATATCTTATCATAAACATGTCATTCTAGTTTCAAAGAAACTTTACATTTCTCGCATTTTTAATTCAAACAAGAATGGATGGAGTCAATCAGTCACAGGAAACCTGCTTGCAGAACAAATACATTGTTCCCCCATAGGGCAAAAGGGCATGTTTGGATATTTTTTTAAAAACTGAAATAAGGAAATGCTCAGTAGATAGAGGAAAACAAACAGATTCTAATTTAAAATTAAAACATACCCTCTCAGCGTAGAGACAATGTTGCTTTTCTGCGGTTAAGGTTTGCAACTGTGTCGGTTTGATTAAACCCACTTGGAATAAGCAAACCTAGTTTTCGAAAATATCTAACATTTAAAATGTGCAACAAAGAAAGATGCCTGAGCTAAAAGCATTCTCTCTCTCGAACACCCTCTTTCTATTCATTTTTTCTACGCCACAACTCTACTAAAGGTAATAGGAATTACAAGTGTCAATTTCAGAATCACCATCCATTCGTTTTCTATAAAATCTTCCAGACTCGGTTCAACAAAGCAGCGTTGAGTTAGGAATTGAGGCTGAGAACACCGACATAAACCAGAATGATATCTATGATATTCACTCCCTTATTTTCAAAACAACCCCTAACAACCAGTGCATCTTTACAAAGATTGCAAAAGAAAACAGAGGAACCCTTCCTTATCTTCACTGAGCAGAAATTCTCACCGTGGAGCATCTCTCAAAATGGAACACTCACAACACTTTGCGCACCACCGGAAAAAGTTAAAGGCAAATAGTACAAAAATATTTTTTTCTATATTTGTTGTTTTTATCATACTTTTCTTTCCTCATAGTTTCTCTGAATGTGAGAGTAGACCATTGAAATGTGTCATGCTTACTAACATAGCAATTTTTGAAAAGGTCAACTCACAACAGATATTGTATATATATATATATACATATATGTATGAACGCATGCATGCGTGGACAGTACTATAAATACACAAACCTAACCCACTTGATGCCACATGTAGCTAGCCGTCTAACCTACATAAATCAAACTAGTGATATACCTTTTGGTTATCGGTGGTGTATTGACAAACAGGCTAAATAAATGCGTACTACCCAAATGCTCTCCGTCTCTTCGCCAGCACAATAGAAGAGGCAGAAGTGCAAACTTTGGGAATCTATCGAATGTTTCCAAAGCCGCTAATCTACATAAGAAACCAACTGATGGACAAAAGCCATTTAGAAAAAAAGTTAATGAATGCATCTTTCAGTACATAATTGGACCCAAGCAAATTTCACAGTTCAATGAAAATCCCCAACCCTATCCCATTTCCTACATTCAATACGGTGTCAGGTAAGCTGTGCAAAACCTTACTTTTTCTGGCTTATCGCCATATTCGTTGCATGTGTCTTTGGTACAAAAAGCAATCATAATATAATGTGCAAAATATTTTGGAAATTCCATACGAATATTCTTTTTAAGCCCCCCCCCTCCCCAAGTTCCCATCCCCTATGCCCCAAAGTCAAAGTACCGATAACCAATGTCAATTTGTCAGAGCCATCTGATAATACGATGCACAGACTCTGTGGCATATATCTACATGTTCCATGTTCTTATGTACATTCAGAAACACATTACAAACCCACACCCTTGACCTTCCCCGCACCATATTCTGCCCTCAGTGAAAAATGGTCCGCTATCTTTCAACCTCTGGGAGTTTTTGTAATCGTCCTACTTTAGATACAAGGCACAATGAGTAGTACTCTTATTAAATACAAATATTAACAAACCAAACTAATCAATTTCAAACTTTTTAGCCCTCTCATCTGCATTTCGCAAGAAGCCAATGTCGTCTTCATTTAAGGACACTTCGACCGAAGTGTCTACAATGATAAGAGGAAACTGATTGTTTTCTTCACATCACCTAGCTTATTATCAGAAGACTACGAATCGTTCCTGGCAAAGGATGGGAATATAGCGACCTTCTGCTCAAGTCCTTTGAAAGTATCTTCACTGCAAAAACACAGGACAATGGAACAGAACAATCAGGCCAAATCGCAGTGCAACCTTGCTGCCCTCCTATCCTAAAGTCCAGATCCCCTCCAACGTATATCTTGGTTTGTTTGTTTTTAAGAGCGGTCCTGTCTAAGTAGTCTCGGTTCGTGTTATTTAGTAGTATTCCGGGGGCTCGTGGGGTTTTGTCGCTTCACGGTGTGTCTGGCGTGCAGATGTGTCATCGCACCGTCTCCTATGTGAATACCATTGGTACTAGAATGGGAAAGCAGACCAGAAGTGGTAGCGACGGGCAGGGCATGTTTCTAACAGCCCCACGGCAGCAGACACTCTGAAAGACACAATGGCTGTTTTTCCATCAGTGAGTCAACGAGTCAGAGGCGCGACGTCCAGACACGGCCGCTGACTCACCACGTGGACGTTTAGGTTATCAACGTCCCAAATGCGCCCCGTCATCCTCCGGTACCGGGCCGAACAGAACTGCGTCCCGAGTCCACTTTCCCACTCTGTTACGCAGGCATGAAACGTGTCGTTTGTACGCTACAGGAAATGGCTACAGCAAGAACTGATAATCATTCTGTTTTGCTTGATTTTTCAACATAACATTTCAGGAGGTTGTGTTTTTTATATATATATACACATATATATTGGCTTTGAATTGGAAACCGGGTTGCCCGATGAGGCCACAGGCCACGTGCGCACACATGGCATGGTAGTAACAGACCACAGAGTGCAGAGATAGCTACTGGTTTTGTTCCCGTGCACTCACACAGTGTGAATACATACATCCATCGGCCTGGTATGCATGTTTTCCCACGGGGAACGTCGGGATGTGCGTTTCCGGATGGAATGGACATGCAGAGGGTGTGCCGGGCAAGTGTGGGACAAGGCGTGTGCGCGGGTGGCTTTTGAGAGAGCGTCCCGTCACCAGACGGACCACAGAGCCTACACCCGCCTACACCCTGGACGTGGGCACCCGCAGCCCGACCAGGCCTCCGGTGGGATCCCCCTTGCCAGTGTTCTCTAAGATCTGGTTCACAAAGTCGGACGTCTGCCCGGCAACTGGTGACTTCACTGCAGCACGGAAAGGAAGAAAAACACGTAATGATGTCCCTGAAAAGTCAGTGTTGAAACAGCGATTGGGGTCAAACAAGGTTTGCAAGCTTGATTACTCAAGTGCTGAGTCAATAACACAAAATCCAGGACAGCTGGGGACACACTATCCCTTGGACACACTATCCCATGGACACACTATCCCATGGACACACTATCCCATGGACACACTATCCCATGGACACACTATCCCATGGACACACTATCCCTTGGACACACTATCCCTTGGACACACTATCCCTTGGACACACTATCCCATGGACACACTATCCCATGGACACACTATCCCATGGACACACTATCCCATGGACACACTATCCCATGGACACACTATCCCATGGACACACTATCCCATGGACACACTATCCCATGGACACACTATCCCATGGACACACTATCCCATGGACACAGTATCCCATGGACACACTATCCCATGGACACACTATCCCATGGACACACTATCCCATGGACACACTATCCCATGGACACAGTATCCCATGGACACAGTATCCCATGATTCTCCACTGGAGACATTCTACTCACCAAGGGTCTCCTGAATGTGTTTGTCCAGAATCTCCGTCATGCTTGTTCCGTTGTCTTCACAGAGGTCCTGCACTCTGTTCACTATCTCTTCTTTAATGGCGTTGATTACAAACAGAATTCGATCTGGAACAAACAAACAAAAATCAATACATTTCCGTTGTTACACAAAAACGACAGATTGACACTAACACCATACAAAAAAGAAATACAACCTTTTCTTAAAACCAAATTATCCACAACTACAATTAAAACTATATATTTTTATTGACTATGCTGACTACAACATAAGTGTTGAACATACCATATTCCGTCCCTAGACCCCAGAGCTTCACTTTGTTGGCCTCATACTGAGCCTTCTTCTTCAGACGACAGGCCCTGAACAGAGACAATATGATATGCCATAAGTATTAGTAAGTAGTTTAAGTAATTTAAGCAGCAGCGATGACAGCAGCAGCAGATGTAGTAATAGCATGCAGCAGATGTAGTAATAGCATGCAGCAGATGTAGTAATAGCATGCAGCAGATGTAGTAATAGCATGCAGCAGATGTAGTAATAGCATGCAGCAGATGTAGTAATAACATGCAGCAGATGTAGTAATAGCATGCAGCAGATGTAGTAATAGCATGCAGCAGATGTAGTAATAACATGCAGCAGATGTAGTAATAGCATGCAGCAGATGTAGTAATAGCATGCAGCAGATGTAGTAATAGCATGCAGCAGATGTAGTAATAGCATGCAGCAGATGTAGTAATAGCATGCAGCAGATGTAGTAATAGCATGCAGCAGATGTAGTAATAGCATGCAGCAGATGTAGTAATAGCATGCAGCAGATGTAGTAATAGCATGCAGCAGATGTAGTAATAGCATGCAGCAGATGTAGTAATAGCATGCAGCAGATGTAGTAATAGCATGCAGCAGATGTAGTAATAGCATGCAGCAGATGTAGTAATAGCATGCAGCAGATGTAGTAATAGCATGCAGCAGATGTAGTAATAGCATGCAGCAGATGTAGTAATAGCATGCAGCAGATGTAGTAATAGCATGCAGCAGATGTAGTAATAGCATGCAGCAGATGTAGTAATAGCATGCAGCAGCAGTTGTTGTAGTAATAACATGCAGCAGCAACAGTGGCAGTAATAACATGCAGGACTGATTCAAGAGGAATATTCAGTACCTGGAGGCCAATTTGTTTTTCTCCTTGCGGGACCGTGGGCGGGCAGTGATAGGCAGTTCACTGACCGGGGTCAGGTCACTGATCACCTTGTTCAGCTTACGCAGCTCGTTTCCGATCTGCAGTAACTTCCGAGGGTTCGGAGTCAAGTCCTCCACATCTGTCCGCCGAGACTTCTTCAGAGTGTACTTCCCTGTTCACGGAGCCAATCAGAACGCTGTTAACCAAGGACACATTTCCAGCAAGAACAAGAAAATACAATTGGCTCAAAAACGGTTTCAGGCAAAACTAAAAAGACAATCAATTATAGAAGGACCTGGGAACAAACAGGGTTACACTTCTTGCTCAAGGGAAACACTGACAAGGCATTCTGTGATCTCAGGAATTCGAACCAGCGACCATTCCTTTACTGGGCCAACTCTCTTGCCCAATAGGGCGCCCCGTGCTGTGTGACTCACCATGATGGGGGCCGTTCCTCTGGTACATGTTGCTGGGCAGGGTCTCCCTGTCCCATTCGGAGGGCTTAAGCAGGCGCTCCTGCTTTGACGGGGTGAGCTGCTCACTGTACTCCCAGAAGTAGCGGCGCTTGCCCCTCTTCCTGACAATCCCAGCAGTCAACCCCTTCACATCCTCCACTGTATCATTGTCACATCCTGGAGACAGACAGACAGCCAGGCAGGCAGGCAGGCAGGCAGGAAGAAGGACAAAAGGGAATGACATGAATATAGTGAAGGAGAGAGAGGTGAAGAAAGTCAGTAGAGAGATGAAGTTGGTAAGGGGAAGCCAAAGGTCAGGGTGTGGGGTCACTTCAACAGCCACCAACCAAAATCAAACATTGTCAGGATCCCTTTGCAATACAGAACGCTTCAACTCACAGAAACAATGAAAAAGGACGGCACCAATCAAAGTGATCCAGCTACAAAAAATACACCGTCAGAGTCTCTTACTACTCCAACATAAAAAACCAAGAGTAAATGTGAAAGTCATAACAAGCGAATGAATACCTGACATATGGCTCCCTGGCTCGGAGAAAGTGTCACTCATGTCGTCATCTTTATCTCCCTCGTAATCATCATCCTCATCTTCGTCATCGTCGTTTTCAGACAGCTCATGTTCACTGCCAAAACCCTCGTCATGATCTTCATCCAGGTCCTCATCCAGCTCAACTCCCTCAGCATCTTCTTCATCCACCCCGTCGCCAACCTCTTCTTCCTCCTCCTCTTCCCCTTCCTCCTCCTCTTCTTCCTCCTCCTCCTCCTCTTCCTCCTCTTCTTCCTCCTTCACCTCCTTCGTCTCAGCTGGGATCTTCCCGGCCAATCGGGCTCGGGTCAGGAACAGGGAGTAGTTGTGCTCTTCTTCTTTCTTCTTGTCTGCGGCGGCGTCGGCTCCCAAGGCGCTCCCGCAGGCAGTCAGCAGGGTTTCACTGGCCCCGGCTACCGGGTAGTGGAGGACAGGTGGCACGGCGCCAGACGTGCCCACAGAGGCGGGGGGCATCTCCCGGTGGGGCAGCTCTGCCCTTTTCTCATAGGCCAAGATGCCGGCCGAGGCAGAGGCTGCGGTGGAGGGAGCTGCGACAGGGGCGGACGTGGTGGCCACCTCGGAGGGCCTGCTGCCGTAGGCGAACAGGGGTTTGGTCTCGGCCAGGTGGGAGGCCACAGGCGTGTCCCCAAGGGGCCGATGGGGCATGCTGACGCGGACTTTGGCCTTGCGTACATAGTCGCTACAGTGGTAGCTTGGTGCTGCCATCTTGCCGGACGCCTGGGCCTTGGACATTGTTTCGGTGCTGGAGGGGACAGGCCAGGTGGCCTTCTGGGAGCCCTCTGCAAAGTCTCCCAGGGGATTTCTGACTTGGCTGAAACAGGTGGCAGAGGGGCCCGGCCGGGCAGCCATCTTCTTTCCCAAAGAGGGGAGGGAGGCGGGCGGCTTCTGACCGCCCACAAGCAGATCTGGGTGGTAGAGTGTGTCGCACACGGGGGGCTGAGAGTCCTCGCTGTTGAGTTGGGCCAGCGTCGGCGTCCGGCCGATCACATCCTCGTCCTGGTAGGGGCTGGAGAAGTCGTCCAGGCCCACCTCTTTTGTGCCCCAGATGTCACAGCTGGTGAAGCGGGTGCACTTGGTCAGGTCCTCCCAGTACGTGTCCCACTGCTCAAAGTTGGAGCAGTAGGCGGGGTCACTGTCCACCAGCTCCATGAGGTGCTCCCCACACTCCATCTCCTTGCAGTCTGTGAATTGGTCCCCCCTGGGGCTCTGACGGTAAGTCATATCTCTGTCCTGAGGAGGCAAAGTAATTCCACAGGTGAACAAAATCTAATTATTTGCTAACTATTGCACTACAACCTTTGATATTATCGTGTGTGTGTGTGTGAGACTATGAGGCTAAGTGCACAGTATCGTCTCCACTCGATGTTGTGCGTGAGCAAGGGCCTTCTGCGTGTTTGTTATGGTATTGTTATGGCATTGTTACGGTGTTGTTACGGTGTACTCGGTTCTCCGCCAGGACACCTGTTTTCCCCGCCACACCGGCGGTGCTCCGTGCAGGAAAACACTTACCAGTTCGTACATGAAGTCTGGGTCGGTACTGCTCGCCAACAGGTCGGTACTGGTCAGCGCCTGGTCAGCAAAAGTATAATTTTGAAAGAAATCCCCAAAGGGAGGATCCATTCCACTGATGCCGGGCTGAGGAAAATAAACATTCCAGACTATTGAAACTCACTGGACCATTACAATAGTTGCAAGGTCATGACATCCAGTCGGTCCGTGTGACGTGATCCAAGTCATACTCTGTGAGAATCAGTGGCCCCGGGCCTATTTCGTTCATTTAGGAGCTTAACAATGGCTGGACCGACTGACTCAATAACCATATGTCAGTTTTAGGCTACAGATTCAGGGACTGCGTGGACATTTATATTCATTGTGTGGATAATGATAATTTACACTCCTCGCATGACCTAATTGTGTTCATTAACTGTGAGGTGACGTAGGGAAGACAAGTGTCTAACGTTGGACCGCTTATTAACACCCTTCCCCTTGATTACCTGAGGCATCGCCAAGCACCGATCCCTGTTTCTTCTGGTGAATTCTTCTTCCACCTCGTCTCCTGTATCCTTTAGATGATGTCAAACGAACGGAGACAAGTACAGCAGTTCAATGGCAAAGTCGTTGTTCTTGTGGAAAGGTCAGGGCTTCTTGATAGTCTGTTCTTCTCTTATGCTTGGTATCTGGAGAGAGATGAGAGAACAAACGGGCTTGGAACGGTTCGATTGGTATCGGGACAATATTGTAAGCTAGCGTCGAAGCTGAGATCCTGTGCCGACTGTAAAGCCCAGCTTCACGGAGTGCCTGTCAATACCCACTGATCAATGAAATCAGCACTAAACGCCGAATGCTCTATCAACTCCACTGTGGTCTTCACTCACGACTGCGCTCATTTTAACAGGGAGAACTTGCATGGTTGTCTCTGTTAAAAATACACAGCGGAAGCGAAGCGGCAGGCAATGTCCGGTTCGGCGCCTTTAAGACGCAGAAAATACAGTGATTCCGTTCATGCCCTAAAGAATGAACGGGTCTAAGATATTTTTAATGACTCAAGCTCATTAGCGACCTTTGCCCTACTGCTTACAGAGAGTCACATACAGAGGGCGGAAAGTGTTTGCATAACAAATCGTGAAAAATATGCAGGGGGCTGGAGCACTGCACCGGCCAGCTGCACTGGCCAACATGACAATTTAGCTCTTCTAACAGCAGCTGACATCATTTCCTCCTGGTGTGCCGACTAAGTCAAATTAGTCTCTTATCACCCGTCATCTGCACACAGACACTTTTGCATACAGCTTTGCCCGCAGAGAAAAAACACCCTCTCTAGACACACGCCTACACGTACAGACACACACCCACAGACACAGCCCGCAGAGAAAAGTCACATTCTCTCTAAGCACACACCTACAGATACAGACACAGCCCGCGGAGAAAACACCCTGTCTCTATACACACACCTATACAGACACACAGACACAGCAACACAGCCTGCAGAGAAAAAACACCATATCTCTATACACACACATACAGACAGACACACACACACACACACACACACACACACACACACACACACAGACACACACAGACAGACACATCGCCACAGCCTGCAGAGCAGTACACACTGGCTGAAACTAGTTGCACATACCAAGCAAGCTAGCTCACCTTTAGAAGCAGGACCTGTTAGCATTCCAGAGGAAAGTAATAAAATGCCATGCAAGCCTGCAAAAACAAGTTGTGTGCTACGAACACAGTCCCGGCCCAGCGAGATCACACCCACCTGTTAAAGCAACCCAGATGAAAGAGGGGTTGTGTTTCGGGCGAACTGTGAGAATTTGGAAAATCGTACACAGCAGTAAGCCTATGCCATGCAAAACCCTTGTCCTGGTTACTGAAATATCTCTGACCTCTCTGGAGACAACCCCCCGAACGGTAATCACATGGTCATTTCTAAAACACCTGACAGACTAGACCGGTCTGTTAACGGTTAGACAGACTAGACCGGTCTCTTAACAGCTAGACAGACTAGGCCGGTCTCTTTAACGGTTCACCACTCACTTCCTTGTCAGGAATCTGTGGTGAAATATTGATAGGTCTTTCTTTTGACGACAGTATAAGGAAATGAAACAGCATCAACCAACAAAAGATTTGTCGCTATATCGGGCCATGAATGACCGTTTAGAAATGGGATACCACCAGAGACTATAGTACAATGGGCTCTTTAGTGTGAAAGGCAAAGGTTAGGTCGGTTTACTGTGGGGAACGCCAACGACAACATGGGTCAGAAGGGATGCCACCATTTGCTCCTAACAGACATGAAACATCGCTATGTGCTGGCCGCTTCTCTACACAACTGGAAAGCCATTTAGCTACAGGCCTCAGGGAAATATTAAGTGACATTCAAAAACTGATTATGTAGGAAGGAATGACAAGGAAACAACTGTGAGGTGAAAGGGTAGCATTCACACACATGCAGGCAACATGAGCCAGCAAATTTGTAGAGGATGTAAAGTATCAACACAATAACAGTATCATGCAGGGTGAATTATATACTGTATAAGGTCATCATAGTATCCAGTAACATAACACAAAAACAGTTTGACCACCGTGACCAGGTGTTCATCAAACTGAGCTTAGGTACTTAGAGGGCTGCTGGTTTTCAATTGAACCTGGTAGTCAATTGCAGTTGCCTGCTGTCCCAGGGCAAGAATGAAAACCTCAAACTAAAACGTTGCACCAATTCACACCAACTTAGCTCTGTGACCTAAATGTGAAGTGTGGTCAGGTTCCGACAAAATGAAAGGACGATAAACCGCAGCCAACCACTATTTGTGTTCATTACTCTTGAGTAAGTCCTACTATAGAAATGTGAAGCTCAAGTTGAAATTAGTTTTCTTATATGGGTTACTGTAAATACAATCAAGTAATAGTTTTACTAATGAAGTGTAATCTGAAAAAAATGTGATGAACAATGTTATCAACTGATTAATTATTACATTTTGTTCTCCTAGAATGTTCACCTGGCACAGACAGAACTGGCCAACCCTTTTGAGTATGGTTCCTCTCTAGGTTTCTTCCTAAATGTCAAGTCTTTCCTACTGGTCTTCAACCATGTTGTTGCTAGCTCCTTGGGGTTTCCGGCTGGGTGTTTTGTCAAAGAATGTTGTGACAATTGCTTATGTAAAATACTTTTTTACATAAAAATGTTTCTGTAATGGCATCATTTTAGGCAGTGGTTTTGTTAAATTGTCCAATTCACCATATTATCATCATAATCCCAATGGCATAGTAAAACAAACTGACATCTGTCTTTAATGTATAATTGATTAGGGATATCCCCCTAATCCAGCAACCCCAGCTGGTAATGACAAATTTGTCAAGACCACATGACGCTACAATGTGTGTCTGAACTACTAAGATATCAGCATTCAGTGCATTCTGCATCAAATGAGCAATACGGGTCAGCCCAAAATCTACGGAAGCATCGCCGATCAAGTACACGGAATTGTCCGGAATAAAGTACCTAAATTCAACAGCATACAGCCTACGTCCCCGGTGACTGCAGCCGTAAAGCTTTAAATTCTGCATAGAACCGTGGCCTACTGCGGTACTTATGCTGGTAGCAACACAGCATATTATATCGAAAACCATCGAAGACAAATTATGACTTTCGAAAGGAATATAAGTTCATTACAAATGTAAACTAATGTGCAAATGAAATGACTTTAAAAACAATTGCAATCGCTGAAGAATTGAATTCATTTAGTTTTTATCTATTGACCCACTAACACTTGAACACCCTGAACTCAACATGGACCCTAACAAAAACAAACACAACGTCAGACGTCGTCGACTAACGCCCACGCAATTCTGCAGCCCTATTGGTCAATGGGCACCGTTAAAACCCGCCCCCAGATAAGCACGACTTGTCAGCGCGGCTGTCAATCGCAGAATATCCTTCAGAGAAAAACACTGCCAATTTCAGTGTAGTAGGTTGACACAGAAAACGTCAACATTTTAAGGTCTTGTTTTTGTGGTCTAAATGACAAACTAAATGCAAGCAAACTGATTATTTCACATGCAAAAATGTACATACTATAATCCTACTGCGGACTATGCTCGTGACCATGCTATTGTAATCTTACTGAGGTAATACAGATATATATATTTATCGATATCATAAACACACGACATGGACACCTAAAAAAGTGGGCAAAGACGCTCGCCGGGGTTAGACGCCGTCCTAAAAGCCATGAAACGCGATATTGTCTGCAAACTCCCGTCAAAGTATGTCGGTATTCTGTCCCGTTTACCTAGAATGTTCTAGAGCATTCTTGAGCACGCGCTAGCAGCACACTGGTGGGGAAAGGGGCGGGGGGGGCGTGTGTACCCTGAGAGGATGTTGCCGAGTGTTGACCAACAAAACAAATAACGGGGAAATGTCTAATTACCAGCACTTGGTTTCATCACCCTAGTTAACAAAATATCTTAAAATGTCAATCTGGTAAACAAAAACAAATAAATCCAAAATGCATAACTGTATATTGTAGGGATTAATTAACCATGCATACATATTTATCGTGGTAGTATGGTTTGTGTCGAATACTAGGTGTATCGTTCACTAGGTTTTAACCCGAAACCAGATATCTACATTTTGTTCACTACCTTCCACACTATCATGGCCTCCGTCCCGCCCCTCTCCCGAGCAATAGCTACAACCATCTACAATCCTTCAGCCACGAAACATTACCCACGAAGTATAAAACATGTTTTAAAAACGTCAACTCACCGTTAAAAAAGTCATGTGAAAGTTTGGTGCCGTGTTTTGCTTTGCGTTTATTCCTATCTCGGCAATAATAAACCCATGTCAATGGAGTCCACGCTGCCGTCCTCTTTCGTTTGTTTTGTTTATCTTCTTCCTGACGGGTTCCTGGAACGCGCGTGACTACCGAGTCACGTGGACCAGCGCAGACCAATCGCAGCTGAGCATTAGGATTGACCCAAAACATCGCGTTTACATTAAATGTGTTATTGCATACAACATACAAAACGTTTGCACACAAGCGAGCATATACATCACGCGGCTATCCATACATGCATACTATACTGAACCCATTTGAATAATTATATTAATGAGAATGATTAGGCTACTGTACAATTAGTTATTCAGTGCATCAAGAAATCCAAGTCACAACATTTTTATAGCATTATAAACATGGACCATAAAGACTAGGAACATTCATTTCACAAAATGCCTTTACATTAGTTGTCAGAATCACTAAGCATGAGCTAAGTGACATGCAGTAATCCCTAGCTAAATGTCCTATATCAATATTACATTAAAATAAATGAAAAAAATCACCACAAAATAACTTAATAACTGTATGGCAATTAGTATAACAACTCATCCAAGTATTCCATTGGCAGGAGGCTCAGAAACATGTAGACCAAGCAGTGAGAATCACCAGTGTAGCATTTAGCTCTGTCAGACCCATTATTTATTCCTCTCTCACTTATAGCATAGACTATTACTCAACAGGAAAAAAAATCTAACAATGAGACTCACTCTGAATTATGCATTGTGTCAGAACCACTCACCCCTCATTTTCAGATTCCTACACAGATATAGCTTCCAATACAGAATCACATGATGATGATGATGCAAATATGACAGAGTATGAATTTCCTCTTGACAAGCTGTGGCAGTATTACCTTATTTTAGATAAGTCAAATATCAGATACAACGATAAAATTAAATACATGAATAAGTGTATGATAGTCTTCTTATCGTTCTAGACCTTTCTCAGAGCACAGCCTAGGACAGAGTCAGGCCAGTTGGAGATTGGAGATCCCAAATAGTGTCATTACTCAGCGCAGGTCCTAACAGTGGATTCAGCTGGGAGAGAATGGCAATCAACCAGCTGTGAAAGACACAAAAACAACACAATATGATGCTGTTAGAACTCTATTCAATTCACTATACTGTCTGATGAATTGATACAGTCTATATACTAAATAACAAGTTATATGGAATGTTACAGTTTACTGGGCACAGTGAAACAGTTGTCCTGAAGAGTTCAAGGTGTTGCCCTGGCCCTCAATTCCCCATATTTAAATCTTATTGAGCAACTGTGGGATGTGCTGGATCAACAAGTCTGATCCACAGCGGCTCCTCCTTGCAACTTACAGGACTTAAAGTCTCTGCTGCTAAGTTCTTGGTGCCAGATACAACAGGGTCTTGTAGAGTTCATGCCTTTGTGGGTTCACACAAAGGCAGTCAGCATGCAGAGAACCATCAGCATCAGACAGGAGCCATAATGTTTAGCAAATAGGTTTTATATCACGGAGGGTGAACATCTAGCCATGTGTATTAAAGAGATAAAGAAAACATATGCTAAGGGCAGGCTACTGTCACAAATGTGCTTGGCAGGTACCAGGTAGTGGACACAGGCGCAGATATTCTAATTAAATAACGTCTTTATTTAAACACAGGCAGTAAAACGGAACTATAACCGAACTTCGGATAACAAAATAAAGTTGTGGATCGAACGGATCACACAGTACCTTAAACAGGATAAGTTCAGACATGACATAAACAAACGTACCGTCAAAAATATTACTGGCATTTACAACAAGGACCTTGTAAGGAAAACAATGACCCGACAATGGTTGACAGACTGAGGAGAGCTATATACAGGAAACTAACGACAAACAGAAAACAGGTGTGGGAAGACCTTAGGTGCTCTGAATGTCCTTAAATAACTCCCTCTCTCCGCTGTCAGGGGGAGTGCCAACACTGGCATAGAGAGGGACAGAGGGAGGGAGAAACCTCTTGTCCTCACTGCTAGTGCAAGAGGCATGTTCCTTACACTCACTGCCGAGGGGAGGAAGCTGTTCTTGTGACAAGATGTTTTGGTCTTGATAGACCGTTGCCGTTTGCCAGAAGATGAGTTCGTTATCCCGGATGAGAGGGGTCTGCCTCAATCTTTGCGGCCCGCCTCAGTGACGTGACTGAAGAGGTCCTCAAAAGACCGCAGCTTACATCCTATTTTCCGCTCTGCAGAGCGGATGATGCGTTGCAGTCTATCTTTGACATTGACCGTGTTTGCTGAGTACCAGACAATGATGGAGGAGGTCAGGATGGACTCGAAGATGTAATATATTGTATCTCCAGCCTTTCACTGCAGAGATAAAAGGTTTCTGCTTTGTAAATTGTTTGAAATGCACACTATCTGAGGTGGAAAACTGTAATATAAGCCTTTGACGTGAACAGAACTTAAACAACAGCTGTGTTGCACACATTGGAAATAGTGGGTTCATAACATGTTTTAAAGACGTTATCCTGATTGAAAATCCTTTTTGTATTATAGCTTCTTCTTCCAGTTCTTCGGGGTAAAGTTCCCCAGTTTGATCCTTGTGTGAATCACATTGGTTTCTCACAGTCTTAAATACAAAAGGCTATTCTCTGTCATTCACATTCTTGGCAGAACTCTGGAAACAATTAAAGCACCAGGCATCTTGGATTTGCTGCCCCCTATAGCATACAGGTAGAACAACCTCAAACTCATGCTTGTCTGTCATGGCTCTGTCTTCAAAAAACAAGCTGAGAAGCCTGTGATGAAGCAAAACCTGCGATCATTTTCAATCCATGTGATTATACTTACAACTAGGGGTGGGCGATATGGGAAAAATATCATATCACGATTTTTTCAGGAAAAATCACGATTCACGATTTTATCACGATTCTTTTTCATGTTGCTTTTTAAGACTATTTTGCTAATTACTGAGCTGCAATACAAGCAAATTATATCTCCATTTAAAGAATATAGCGTTACAAGGTAACAAAACATAAAAGGGAAAAAAAATTAAAGTAGCATATTTTAATCACGTGTATATTTAAAGGAAGTGCAATGGTGCAAAGAAGCACCTTCATTCTCATCCGCAGCTTCACCATCCATTCACTGTGTAACCTGCCATCCATCTACAGCATCAGATGATCTACTGTGTTATCATCCTGAATTAAATGAATTGTGAATTATGCAGTAAAACATTTTACTAAAATAGTATGTAGCCTATTTATTGTCTTATGTAGCCATACAATACAAAATTAAAACCATGATTTTAAAATGCACAGGCTATGATATTTAAATTTCTAAAGATCGAATAAATTAAAATCAATCAAACTGTATGTCCTATTTTGATGTAATAAATGCTAAAACATTTTAGATCACAAGCGACGCGCAATCAAATGATTTGCGCATGATTGGCCGTATATATTGCAACACAGACTGTTGAAATAAAAACATTAGGCTACAGTGTATAATTTGATCATTTACATTTGTAAAATGTATTATAGTAATTACAGCCCAGTAACTAAGGCACTATAGACAATGAAACACGTATTTTACAACACAGTTTGTATATTGGTCACGGTCGGGTATATTCTGCTGTTACCCGGTAGATACATTAATCAATTTCGTTTTATATTTTCGTTCTGTTTATTTAGTAAAACATATATTTCTTTATAAACGTAGGCCTACCTCTTTTTTTCTAGTTCATTCAAATTCAACCAAGCCAATCAATCTATTATCTATGTATATCTCGCAGCTTTTGTCTGCCTGAGCAGGACACGCATACTAACCGGTTGCACTGCGCAGAGTGTTCATTAGTGATGTTATGAGTGCACATGAGACCGCAGCAAATTAATCGGTTACATATATCCAGTTTCATATAGATCGGACCAAAACGCGTCAAGTTTCATGTAGACCAGACCAAAACGCGTCAAGTTTCATGTAGACCAGACCAAAACGCATCCAGTTTTATATAGACCAGACCAAAACGGATCCAGTTTCATATAGACCAGACCAAAACGGTGTCCAATATAGATCGGACCAAAACGAGATCAGACCAAAACGCATCCAGTTTCTGAAAACGGGACAAGATAAAATGCACGTATTTAGGAAAAGTCATGGAAGAACGAGGCTGTAGCTTTTCAACATTATATATTTATTTTAATTACTAACTGCAACGCCCGCGGGCATGGGCTGTTGGCGCTTCTAGTGTTAACACGCTGACATCTAGCGCACCGCGCATTGCATGTTGATACGTAGCTGAAAAAACGCCATAGATCTGCATCTAATTGAACGTGCACTGGAGCGCGATTCTACGATATTTCCGAAAAAGTGAATCGTGGAGACATTTTAATCGTCCACGATTAAATATCGTCATATCGCACACCCCTACTTACAACTAATAGCAGCCAACTGCGGTCACTACTAACATGGTAACACTGACCCTGTGACAAGCAGTGATGGCCATTTAATATTGACATTTAACAAAACGTTTGAAATATATCTTTATGTATATACTTATTAATGTCACACAATCAAAGTGAATATTTTCCATGAATTGTGTTTTTCCATGTAATATCATGCTGTAGCATAGCAGCCCTTAGGCTACTTTATTATTCATTCTCACTATCATTCTACCCTAAAAGAACCAATGCAGAGATGTAATATACTGTTTACTCACCCTCTGTTTGGTCCATTGGGAATAAACCAAGGTACCACCCCGCCAACAAACCCCTAAAACAATGTAAACACAACAAGAGGGATGACAAAAGCCATGAGGCGTCTAATGAAGTTTGTTTCTTGAGTCGTTTGTGTTCTGACGTGGACTACATTAGCCTAATTCACCAGTGAACAAGAACTACACATCTGTAGTCAAGTCAGGAAGTCAGGTCACATGATGCAGTGTCCACACGAACCACCAGGCTACATAAGGTAGCCTGCAGTTTATACTTCAAACTTCTGTAAATATGTTGAATCCAATCTAACCTTATGAGACAATTGGCTGACATGTAAAATTCAGAGCAGATCAAAATTCAGTAGGTGGAACCCCTTTTCTATTTAATTGTTTTTATGTTTTTATTTACAGCTGTTAACATTGCTGGAGGAAACCTAAACAAACAAGTCTTCAGCCTCATTATGTGCAGAGGGGTAAGCACTTAGTATTCTTAAGTTTCTGATATGCTGAGGATCAAAATATGTCCATGGATGTGTTGGTGTGTAGCTACAGCTGTAGTCCTAGAACACAGCCACAGCTGCCAGCACACAGGTCAAATCTCAAGGGCCTATTTACATAGGTCCCCTTGTCTCCTACTACCGTACTCAAATCTCACTAAATGAGAAGGTGAATAAAGACGTCTAATTTGCTCAAACAATATGTTTTGAGAAGAAAAGATGAGGACGTTAGTATGTCATTGAGATGTTACTATTTAAACACTTGAAACCACTCTCCCGACACAAATCTTTTGGTTTTAAGAACTGGCAGCAGGAATTCGTAATGAGCGAATTTGAAATCTGATCAATCAGTTCAGTCGCACCAAGAACTTCCCTATCTGATGCAAAATCAAAAATAACAGAAATACTTTCTGAGCATTTGAAGGCTTAGAAATTTCCAAATGCAGTTGGGGAATTTATACCCAATAACCTCTGAGCTGCCAAAAGTACAGCACAGAAATGCTATTTTTTGTAAATAGCTTTAATGCGTGATTACAATTATTGATCCAGGGGAGAGCCAATCGCAATATCTTATGCGTTCTAAAATATATCTCAAGCAGATTTTTTGCTAGATTCCGTTAAGTTGACATTGATGTGATAAACATCCATATTTCTTTTATTATTGCATAATTCATTTGTATGATCGACCAATTTGTCAATCTGTGACTGTAGGGTGTTTTCATGGGGAGGTTTCCCGCCCAATTGTGTTATTTTTAACGACAGTGTTGATTTACAGGTTGTTTAGAAGGTTTTTATGTGAAATCCACAGGTTATTGAGCAGTAAATTGTCATTGAGATCTGGCCACAACGGGTTAACGTCGGATGATTTCACTCGTTTGCTAAGGTTCGGAAACTGTGGAAAACAAGCAGATCTGACAACAAAACATTACATTGTTACGTAGATCTATGTTTGCCACACACAGGGGACAAAGCAATACATTATTAAAAATTTTGATTTGATTAAACGCGCACATTAAAAACATATTTTGTGAAGTTGTTGCAGCAGATGCATGAAAAGATGGATTGATCCGATGTCCCAATGAAAGCATCCCAGCCAAGTGAGAGGAATGTAGATGTAATGCAGTTTTAAGGTTTTATAACTGTATAGACTTATTGTTTTAGCAACATTAAACGTGCAAAATTGTTCAGGTAATTGTAGCCTTCGCGGGTAACGTGGATATAAAAACTGAACTCCGTCCTTCCTAATCCATATCTTTATGAACTTCTGCCTCGTCAACCATCAATTTACAAACAGATTACACAGAACAGAGAAAACAATAAAGAACAAACATGTCAATTTCTTCAAGCAGACGCGCGAACAGTCGGTTAGTTATCACTTACTTGAACATAGACATTTAAAATAAACATTCAAACTAAAAAACAAATACCAGTGTTTACTCAGTGCAAAATAAGACTAAAAGCTACTATCAAATTACTTCAGCAAATTACTTCTAACCATATAGAATATTTGAAAATGTAAATAATAAGCACGTAAGAATTCAGGTTTAATAAATACACTATTTTTTGCATAGCAAGTCAAACACCTCAGATTGATCCACTTTAATAACAGCTGTTCTACATCTTTATTCACACAAAATTCCCCTAACCATGTAATGCAGCGGGGCAAAGAATGGAAATAGTCCTGTTTTACTTTCTATTGCGGCCAGCAGCAATAACACAAATGGAATTAAATGTGAGCGGAAAGGTGTCAAAAGCACCATGCTACACCACCACTGTATTATTAGCAACTCCACCAGCTGCAGTACCCCGCGACCCCTGTGGCGCTGGGCTGTCACAGCTCCGTCTTTATTTGGTGCATCAGGTCCTTCTGGTCGACCATCTCCCCCTGTCGGCTCCAGCGGTGGAAGGCCAACAGGGCAATGTTCTTTGCCGCCACCGAGCTCATCTCCATGGCGCTGCCCACCCACTCAATGCCGTTGAGGTAATACAGGCTATCGTGAAGGACCACCGGCGGGAGACTCTGGGTGCTCCCGTAGTGCGGATACGCCTCCCAGTCTGTCACCTGCACAGAGTAGTACGACTTAAACAGCGTCTTCAGCGTCGTCTTATTCAACGGCCGGGAGGAGAACACCTTGTAGACACCGGCCTCCTGCGGCTGCTTGCGGCGGAAGCCGACGCTGATGTTCACGGGACAGACACTGGCAGCGCTGTTGAAAAATAGCCCGGGCACCTCTGTGGTCAGCACACTGGCGAACGGGAAGAGCTTGGGGTCCGGGTAACCGAAATAGGAGCAGTTCAGGTAGCCGTGGACAATCGAGGCCACCGTGTGGTGGTAGAAACCGGCCACGCCAGGCAGCGGAGGTTCAAATCCTTGGAAGGAGATTCCAGAGCCTGCGCTAGACTGCAGGGGCGTGGCCACCACCACAACGTCATAGACCTCGGAGCCCGTCTCTGTCGGGGTGGCGTAGTTGAGCTGGTACTGGGTGGACTCTCCTGAAATCACAGGGGGCATAGAAATGATTAGGCGGGCACAGGTGAATTGATATGCACAGAAAACTCAGTCCTCTGTTGTTATTGTGATGTTACATACTCAGTTCTGTGCTGTTAGCGTGATGTTACATACTCAGTTCTGTGCTGTTAGCGTGATTTTACATACTCAGTTCTGTGCTGTTAGCGTGATGTTAGATACTCAGCCCTGTGCTGTTAGCGTGATGTTACATACTCAGTTCTGTGCTGTTAGCTTGATGTAACACACTCAGTCCTCTGTTGTTACCGTGATGTTACATACTCAGTCCTGTGCTGTTACCGTGATGTTGCATACTCAGTCATGTGCTGTTAGCGTGATGTTACATACTCAGTCCTGTGCTGTTACCGTGATGTTACATACTCAGTCCTGTGCTGTTACCGTGATGTTGCATACTCAGTTCTGTGCTGTTAGCGTGATGTAACACACTCAGTCCTCTGTTGTTACCGTGATGTTGCATACTCAGTTCTGTGCTGTTAGCGTGATGTAACACACTCAGTCCTCTGTTGTTACCGTGATGTTACATACTCAGTCATGTGCTGTTAGCGTGATGTTACATACTCAGTCCTCTGTTGTTACCGCGATGTTACATACTCAGTCATGTGCTGTTAGCGTGATGTTACATACTCAGTCCTCTGTTGTTATTGTGATGTTACACACTCAGTCCGCTGTTGTTATTGTGATGTTACATACTCAGTCCACCACTGTTACCGTGATGTTTCATACTAAGTCCTCTGCTGTTACCATGATGTTACATACTAAGTCATGTACTGTCAGCGTGATGTTACACACTCAGTGCTCTGCTGTTACCGTGATATTACAAACTCAGTGCTCTGCTCAGTCTCTTACCTGCCAGATGCGGGGAGATGGTTGTCACTTGAGCTTGAATAAGGTTGGCCTTGGCCAGTTTTAGAAGGCCAGAGCAAACTAGCCTGTTCCCTCCCTCTACTGCCCACAGATTGGCTTGTGCCCCTGCCAACGACACGGCACCTGTAACCCAGGAGACAACCTGAGTTAGGGGTGTGCGATATGACGATATTTAATCGTGGACGATTAAAATGTCTCCACGATTCACTTTTTCGGAAATATCGTAGAATCGCGCTCCAGTGCACGTTCAATTAGATGCAGATCTATGGCGTTTTTTCAGCTACGTATCAACATGCAATGCGCGGTGCGCTAGATGTCAGCGTGTTAACACTAGAAGCGCCAACAGCCCATGCCCGCGGGCGTTGCAGTTAGTAATTAAAATAAATATATAATGTTGAAAAGCTACAGCCTCGTTCTTCCATGACTTTTCCTAAATACGTGCATTTTACCTTGTCCCGTTTTCAGAAACTGGATGCGTTTTGGTCTGATCTCGTTTTGGTCCGATCTATATTGGACACCGTTTTGGTCTGGTCTATATGAAACTGGATCCGTTTTGGTCTGGTCTATATAAAACTGGATGCGTTTTGGTCTGGTCTACATGAAACTTGACGCGTTTTGGTCTGGTCTACATGAAACTTGACGCGTTTTGGTCCGATCTATATGAAACTGGATATATGTAACCGATTAATTTGCTGCGGTCTCATGTGCACTCATAACATCACTAATGAACACTCTGCGCAGTGCAACCGGTTAGTATGCGTGTCCTGCTCAGGCAGACAAAAGCTGCGAGATATACATAGATAATAGATTGATTGGCTTGGTTGAATTTGAATGAACTAGAAAAAGAGGTAGGCCTACGTTTATAAAGAAATATATGTTTTACTAAATAAACAGAACGAAAATATAAAACGAAATTGATTAATGTATCTACCGGGTAACAGCAGAATATACCCGACCGTGACCAATATACAAACTGTGTTGTAAAATACGTGTTTCATTGTCTATAGTGCCTTAGTTACTGGGCTGTAATTACTATAATACATTTTACAAATGTAAATGATCAAATTATACACTGTAGCCTAATGTTTTTATTTCAACAGTCTGTGTTGCAATATATACGGCCAATCATGCGCAAATCATTTGATTGCGCGTCGCTTGTGATCTAAAATGTTTTAGCATTTATTACATCAAAATAGGACATACAGTTTGATTGATTTTAATTTATTCGATCTTTAGAAATTTAAATATCATAGCCTGTGCATTTTAAAATCATGGTTTTAATTTTGTATTGTATGGCTACATAAGACAATAAATAGGCTACATACTATTTTAGTAAAATGTTTTACTGCATGATTCACAATTCATTTAATTCAGGATGATAACACAGTAGATCATCTGATGCTGTAGATGGATGGCAGGTTACACAGTGAATGGATGGTGAAGCTGCGGATGAGAATGAAGGTGCTTCTTTGCACCATTGCACTTCCTTTAAATATACACGTGATTAAAATATGCTACTTTAATTTTTTTTCCCTTTTATGTTTTGTTACCTTGTAACGCTATATTCTTTAAATGGAGATATAATTTGCTTGTATTGCAGCTCAGTAATTAGCAAAATAGTCTTAAAAAGCAACATGAAAAAGAATCGTGATAAAATCGTGAATCGTGATTTTTCCTGAAAAAATCGTGATATGATATTTTTCCCATATCGCCCACCCCTAACCTGAGTGAATGCGATTGACTCAGAGATGAAAGGCCATGGGCTGGACAGCCAATGAGGACTTTGAAAGAATACATCCCCCCTACCGACAAAAGCTGGGATGCTGACATTCTGTCCGTAGTTGACCCTCATGACGGGGGCGATGACCTCGTCAATGAAACGCTGTGACACGCCCAGTTCCAGTAGAGACTCGGAGAGAGAGCGACGGGTCATGTTCAGGAACCCAGAGCCCCCCAGAGATTGCAGCAGCTCCTCCACTGAACTGAAGGCATATCCGTGAGCCTGGTACTTATAGATCCTGACACACAAACCAAACAGACACAGAGAAAAGAGAGAGAGATCTTAGTGAAAGGCGCGTTCAATACCCATACAGACCAAGGCAAATTTTTTTCGATTGTCTCTCACTGTCAAACTACTGAAGGTGTCGTTCAATAACTTGACAGAGGGACAAAGCTAAATGTTTTCCTTCAGTTTGTCACGTCTAACCTAACGCTGCGGTCGTAAATTAAACCCCAAAGCAAAACTCCCTGCAACAACCTTTTTAATGGAAAAGAGAGCCAGGAAACATCTAGTTTCCTGCAACGCCCACCATGTAGGATGGTCCCAATGAGCTATTCCACCCTGTGGCCACGCACCTCATGAACTTCTCCATGATCTCCTCCACCCACATCTGCAAACGGATGAAGCTGATGCCATAGCGCCACCAGAGGCGGAACAGATCCAACAGGTACCAGTCAGTCTCCTCCAAAATGAACTCATCGCCGTCAAACACTGCCGTCTTCCCTGCCACATTCTTACGATACTTGAGACCTGTGAGAATATGTGGATAGCAATGTAATTGCGTGCAATCTCCTGACTGAATACTGCTATGGGTTATTGTTCTACAACACGTTGCTCTCACAGACAATTGGTCACATGGGTTAGATAACGTGTATGAATTCGTGAACCACCCACCAAGCTGCTTGACAAAATCTTGCATGTGCAAGTTGAGCGAATGGATAATGGAGCCCCCAGACTCGTACTCCTGATGGTTAACGGTGACTGTGGCCAGGCGGCCACCGACGGTCCCCTTCTCAAACACATCAATGCGCACTTCTGGCCCGAAGTTCTGCCGTAGAAAATGTGCCGTGGCCGTCCCCCCTATTCCAGCGCCGATAATGGCTGCGGCCATAGGAAGAAACACGCCACGGTTAACGTTAATTATAACAGCTTGTGTATAATCTTCCCAAAAACACAAGACACTCCCAACAGGTTTTTATCCCCATGCCAGTCAGCCAGCCATGCATCCATTGCATTGCTACCCAGCTATATAGGTATTTTAGCTAGTAAGCTAAGCCCGAAAAGCACATGTAGTAAAAACGAAAAAGCTAGTAGTACATGGAGTTACTGAAATTAGCCACCTACCGATTTTTGAAGGTGGACTGCCGTCTACATGTGCGAATGCAGTGTCCCCCAATGCCAAGAAGGCCAATTCTAATGTTAGAAGCAATCTGGATGGAAGACACCCGAGCATGATGCAGGAATACAGTAATGCTGTGGTTCAACCAGTGTGATGCGGCAATGGGCGTGGGACGGGTTTGTTAATGTGTGGTCTATTCACGTGTGAAATCATCAAAACTACATGAACTAGAAATTACATTATGTACCCGAGCAATAGATTGGCACATACAAAATGGGGTCTGAGTTAGGTTGAGGAGATGAATCGTTGAAACCGCATGCTAAGCTAAATGACACGATGTGGATCAACATCCGGCAACACTTGATCACGTGATCCGGAGAAATAAATGTGTTGGTTGGCTCCCTTCATTATTAAACTGGATATTTAGGGCATTGGTCCTTGAATATCCAGTATCCAGAAGAAACTGATACCGATCCGAAAAACATATTTTCACCAATTGCTGTAAATGTCCTACTCTATTTTAATAATAATGCATCCCAACTGCTATATATCATTCGACAATGTAAGAAGTCTGTTTACACACACAATATTTTTTTTCTTTCTGACCACTGGCTGCAGCATTTAAAACACACATTTTAAGACGTACACAAAACAGTGCAAACAGAGCAAAACACACAACACGAACAATCAAGAATCATTGTTAGACCAAAGGGAAAAGTACAGTAGAGAGTGGGCTCTTTCATCCTATTCAGGGTCGAGGCATACTATATTTTTTACAGTATTTTTATGTTACCACTAGCGTAAATACAGACAGAAATTACCAGCAGATTTACAGTTAATGTAATGTTTTAAGTAATATTTTTCTACAAATTTGATCTGAATGTCTCTGGGACATATTTCCCATGTACCTTTTTTTGCCGATTTGTGTATAAGTTTGCAATGACTCATCTCCCCATACTCACATTAGAGACTTGCAGTACTCTCCGTCCCACCATAAATCGATTTACCTAGCACTATACCGGTGTGGTTTAATTAGGGAAGACAGGCAGAAGACAAGTTGTGTTATTATTTAGAAGCATGATTCCACACTGTGCCCCATGATTAACATGGCCAATGTCATAGCTAAATGTTGCATATTGGGGGTTTCCGGATCAATGGTTCCCAGGAATTGGGGGGGGTCATGACTCTCTTGCACCTCTCCCAAATCTACTCCTTTGACCGTGGTGCTTTAGCATAAACATCAAACAGTTCTGCTGTTGTTGTGGAATAATTATGATGTTACTTTTAGAATTGAATTTATAAAGTTGATCCTATTGTAAGTGCAAGCAGGATGCATTTGAGAGCATTCTCTCTGGGTTGTGTTTTGGGACAGAAACCGGGCCCGGATAAATGTTCTCTATCAGATATACTGATGAGCCAAAACATTATGACCAAATATGCGGTTGGTCACCCGGGGTGCCGCAAAACAGTGCTGATCGCAGCGACATGGACTTTACAAAAGCCTGAAGGTGTCCAGGTATCTGACACCAAAAATCTGCAATTGTCAAAGCCGCTCAGGTCTTCATGAGGTCTGCTGACAACTGATTGTTAACTTACCATCTAATCTATACAGACCTTGACATGTGCCCTTGTTAGGAGATGATCAACGTTATTCGCCTCACCGGTGGTCATAATGTTTTGGCTCATCATATAGCCCTACCCATTTCGAGGCCACAGGTTGCCCTGATGATTTGACCTGATAACGGATACAAATATAAGTCCAACATATAATATAGCAGGCTATAGGCTTCGGTCACGTCGGTGAAGGCCACACGGTTGGTACCATGCAGGCCTCAGGGTTTCCCCGTCGTAACCCACGGAGTTTACAGACCGGAAACGCTGTATCAAATACTTAACCATGCATTTCCTCTTGCTCTAGCTTCATGGGGTTTTTCTCAAAATAGATTGCTTGAAACCCACCGTGCTGCATGTTTTGTTTATTTGCATTGACATGAAAATAGAAAAAGCAACATTTACATTTGTCTGACGTCGCAATGTATAAAGACTGCTTGCAATTAACTAACACGAGCCTAATTGTGTTTGTTCGGCTTTGGCAGTGCATGCGCGTCATGACGCATTGTGCCAATTGTGCAATCTCTATGTGCAGTTGGATAAAAAGGGGACTTTCCGTGATTATATGTGTACACTTGCCTGTTAAATGGAATATACGCCTATGCAAATAAACAGTCATCGCTTCCCTTATATAGCACACAGAGCGACTCTTTAC
Source organism: Dallia pectoralis (assembly GCA_029465975.1). Classification (NCBI taxonomy): domain Eukaryota; kingdom Metazoa; phylum Chordata; class Actinopteri; order Esociformes; family Umbridae; genus Dallia; species Dallia pectoralis. The sequence continues at coordinate 11,542,450 of CM055746.1, forward strand.
CAACACAGCGGCCGGGTGATGCTGCTCCAGCTCGGTGGAGATGCTCTCTGCTCTGGGGGTTGCAACACGAGACAGGACAATGATTAGGCCAATAAAAGCATAACGCAAACCCGAGGTAAGTACAACAAAATGAGCGACTGACACTGCCAGGCGAATATGATAAATAGTTAACAATGTTATTTTTAAGATTATTTCTAACTCTATGTGTGAGTTACGTGAATAATTCAAGCATTTTGGAGTTTGAAATTGGTGAATAAATTTCACCATTAGTATTAGTATAAATTGTATTGGGTGTATTGGTTCAGGTGTTACCTAATGAAAGGATAATGATATAAGGCGAAATTGATCAGCCTAAAATACACCTATAGACATTGTAAAGATGTTATTGAAGTAAAATATATTTGCTACGGGGTTAATGCCTAACCCTACATAACTGTACGTCATTGGTGAACGTTTAAAATTACAACAAAAAACTTTAGGCCTAGTTATTGTACAGTGAAATATTGTCTAAATATTTTTTTGTAATTAAAAAATATTTGTATTATTTAAAAAGATATATTTTCAATTTATAAAATGTTCTGGATACCATCTAATAATTAAGTTAAGTGTTAGGCTGACAACCGGATACACTCTGTATAATTTCTGAATGCATTGTTCAATTTCTAACATATAGGATGAAACAAAAAAACATATTATCAGTACATGTCAAAAATTCTGTTTCCTTTCTCATATAACAAAGATTATGATGATTTTTTTGATATCGGATATTATTGAGTGGTCCAATACAGTTGACGTCTGATAAGATTTTCTAAAAACAATCCTTCAATGTAAAGTTACTGGCTCTAAAGAATGAAACTGCCTCTCTGAAGATATTGTTGCAACAAAAACTACAGCTATAACAAAGGAAATAAGGTAAATTCAATTTTTTATTAGCTTATAGAATTCATGCTTATTATTGTTTAAATATTTCTGAATGATTGGCCAATGATTGTTTAAAAAAATAAAATAAAAAATTAGATAGATTAAAAAATATATTTATAAAAAAATTGTTTTAGCAAATTCAAAGCTTTTAATTAAACATTTTCTCATAGATCTTCAGTTTAACGGCTAGATGTTTGGCGTGACAAGATTGTGCTTCAATCACGCAAATTATATACAAAAGACCCACATCAAAAAAACTCATAACAAAAAGCCACATCATAAAGGCCACATTGCCAGTTATATAGCAACCTCCACTGGCTTTATGTTCAATATAGGATCAAATTGAAGATGCTTTTGCTCACTTGAGGGCCTACAAGCATAGTACACCTACAAACATGCGTAGGTTGGTACAGCTTCAAACAAATATAGGTTGTTACACATAAAAATATATCCAAATATTAATATTCTAGAGTACATCCCAGCATACAATTTATTTGGATGGATTGTGTCAGATAGTAGTTTGTTCTTTTTCTTATCATTTGTATTGGGCATAGTAAACTCTTTTTCACATTTCACATTTATAAATAACATGAAATTGTACTAAGTACTATTATTCATTTAGACTGGATGAGGTAAGAGCTAACATTTTAAGGTTTCTACAAAAAAGCACTCTGACTAGAGCCATGGTCCCTGAAGTCATAGAATGTCTACTCAATCAAAATGTAACCCAGCACTAAATCAATTATTCTATCAATGTATTTTCTATCAGCAGTTGTTCCAAGATGCTTTAATAGATACCAAGACTTAGCAAGAAATAGCAAGAAAGCAAGAAATAATATCTTGAAGCCCAGTGGCTAAAAAAATCACCTAGGAAGGGTGGAACAGATGAATGAACTTAAAGAGGAGAGGGGCTCTGATAGGTGGAAAGCCGTCTATTTCTTCTTCTATCCAACCATTATTTCCCAACTCCAGTCATATTTCCATATTCAGATGTCAGATGGGCTTTAGGTAGAAGTTAGATCAACATAACAACCAGGTGGACTTTAGACAGATACAGCCAGAAGTCGTCAGGTCAGGATGTCCTAAAGCATTGTCTCAAGACTCAGGTCCTATTATAATCCAAAACAATAAAAAATGAAACAGAATAGGACCTTAGACCAGCGGCTTAGATCAAGGAGCAGAAGTAAAGGCCAACTTCTCTTTTGAAATCCTGCTATTTACTTAAATGTAGTTAAAGTATTAAAAAGTTGGATTTGTTTAGCTGTTTTCAATTAGGTTAAAGTAGTAGGCTGACTGAGCTGCAGTTCATGTTTTTCAATGTAGTTTGGAACAGTCTTTCCGGACTAGTAAAACTGCTTCCAACTTAGTGAAGCAATATCGTTTCCGAGTTTCTGCACACTTGGAGCTTTCAGACTTGGAAGTTCTGTGCACCCTGAAACACCAGGTTAACAGCGCACCCCAGTGGCTGGTATAGAGAGGTATATCCAAACATCTTGGGTGCATATGATCTCAATGCGGCCAAGTGGGGTGTTAAAAGTGTCAAAAATATGTTATACATAAACTGTGACTGAGTCATATGACCCCTGACATCTTGAGTTGCGTGTGAATGCCCATGGTAACAGAATACTCTGTAATCCAGTATCTACTTCCAGTTACAGATGCCTGTTTACATTGTTTCTGCTGTGAATGGAAACAGTGGAGCCGACGTTAGTGATGCGTCACTACAAGTTGAAACTTCCTCTGTAAATAATGGATTATTGTAGTTTTTGTCAGTGTCATCACATGACGCCTGATGACTCTAACTGAATTATTAAACTGTTCTTAACGCTCCGTTGGAGACATCACTGTCGTCGTTACTAACAGGTCAGTGGTTAGCTTTTCTCCAACCAACCAAGGCATTGAAAGTTCCCAAACGCAGAGTGAAAGGGAAGATGTTTGGAAGCCCCAATGCCTACCTAGATCTGGCTAAACTCAATAACTGAGTAATCGGGAAATAATTGTCTTGGTCAGGAAGGTGACCCAGGACCTAATGGCCACTCTGACTCTAACTGCGTGAAAAACACCCACGTCTGTAGCACTCCATCAATTAAGCATTTATGGTAGAGCTGCAACATAAAAGCCCTCCCGATTTAAGATGTTTATGACTGGAGGACTCTGAGCACATGAGGAAGAGGATTTTCTGATCTGAAAATGACAAAAACAGTCTGAGGTTAGCTGGGTTCTGTATTGCTGTATAGCATTAATACGACTGACATGTCATCAAACGTTCTAACCACAACAAAGAATATTATCTTTTTTAATTTTAGCTGGTCGAAAATGTGAAACAACAGGTATTATAATAACCACAGGCAAGTTCATAATGAGCTTCAACTCCTTAGGTGATACATCAGGTCAGATCATCCTAACAGCCTCTCCTCTCCATGCCTCCATCACTGTGTCACCAGCCTGGAGCCAAATCAACACCTGCACAGATTTGCTCTAGTACTAAGTACTTTGAAAGAATACCCAGCAATACAGTTTACAAGAAAACTGCAACACTCAGTCTCGAAGAAAACTGGACTTTTCAAGTGAAAAGATCTACTTCTGGAATGCACTTCCCTAAGATCCCATAACTGCTAGATAACACAGCCTACTAGTCACCTGAAAAGTACTGGCACCCTGATAAAGATGAGCGTAAACATCTGCATATTCAGTGCATCGAGGAAACTATATATTTTCTAACATGATTGCTTAGAGCAGTGGTTTTCAAAGTGAAGCCGCGGTCCCTTGGGGGGCCACCAGGGGGCAGCAGGGGGGCCGCAGCAAGTTGGAAGAAAAAATGTAGAAAGTTTTAAACAGTAAATATCTTTATATTGTTATGAAATGGATTTATAATAATTTATCACACGTGTGAAAATTAGACTTTTAATGCTAATATTTCTGATTGGCCAGTATCAAACACCGTATTATTGTCTATCTATGGATTCAATAACACATCCTGCAAAAGAGGGGCCTTGGCCAAAACCTGGTGGTATTTGTGGGGCCTTGTCATGGAAAAGTTTGGGAACCCCTACCTCTTAGAGAACATGTTCAATTTAAACAATATTTTTTATTAAACAGTTACAGAACTTAGTCGCATCTCAGTTTCAGCGAGCCTCCAAACCTCATTGCCAACAGCATATCTGACATGTTGCCAAAAATTAAGAGTGTCTAACAAATGTAAGCCTCCAGAGCTGGGCTGTGATGTCCTATGATGCCCAGAACCTTGTCGTTTTCTGTTCAAACCTCATCATTTATTGCACCTACCTGAGTTTAGGTCTAAATAAGTCCCTAATTAGAGGAATATCTGTGATCAGTATATGGTGTGGCGCTGGTTTCCAGGTCTGGAGTTCAGTTTGAGGGTTCTAGAGATTGCCAAACGACATCGGCACTTGGATCGGAACCGGGTGCTACAGTCAAAGTAAATAAAAATGTTGCTCTCTGGCCAGGCACAACAGAGGTGAGTTTGGCATAGATGCGTCTGCTCTTAAGAACCCCATACCTAACTGTAAAATTATCGTGTCAAACTCTACCAAATACCTGGGCTTCTTGGGTAAAGACTGGATTGCCTCTTCCAGAAAGGCTGAAACGTGGATGCAAGTGGATCTAATCGCTTTACAGGCAGCATGTGTTCTTTATCCAGACCCCCCCGGAGTTCTTGGCTTTGAGAACTGAATTCCAAGGGTTGTATTTTGGAAATCACCCTATGGAACTCAGTTCTTCAGCTTGGACACTCCCTACTCTGACACGGGCATCACACTGTTTGCTAAACGAGCAACACACCGATATTAATCAAATCCTTCATTAAATGATCGTTCTGTAATTCTTTTACTATATTTCCCACTTGTTGTTTTGTCATCCTCATCTTTTGTGGATTCAATTGTACTCATCAGCCGTCTGGTTTCATACTGTTACACTCCCTTTACATGGACAGAAGTCAGGTTGTAGGACGCTGGTCGTCACCTAATTGGTAACATGGCTCCCTCTAGTGAGCATAGCATGTATTGCAGTTAACACACAGATAACTCTAAATGCACATAATTCGAAAATGCATGAATCTGCTACGATAACCGCTATTCACTTCGCATGCGACTGGTCATAACGTTTTGGCTGTCCAATATATATATAGATATATATAGACCAAGCCTGAAGCCACATTTTCTTGCATGTTCAGTGGACCAGCGGGTGAATAAAAACAGCCTTTAGACAGAATCCAGATCAGCTGCACAACCAGGTGAGAACCAGGTGAGTCGGTTGTAATATTGAACCTGGTAAGCCCCCCCCACCCCACCATCCATTGCAGAGGCCACTGGGTACAGAAACCCCCAGGTGTAATGGCAATGCCTCTAGGCATCTCTATGGTGTCAGACCAGGACAAAGGAGATGACTCTAGGCATCTCTGCCATTGTGTTTTTCCCAATTAGAGGCAGCTGCCCTGTGTTGCCTCTAATTGGGGAGCCAATTTAGGCAGCCATATTGTCATTCACTGTTTTGTGGTTCATTGTTGTCATTGGTTGCTGATGCTTTGTTGCGTTGCTTTTGTAAGGACATTGGTTTAGACCCCCTTATGTTTCTAGCCACCATTCTTCAACCCAGTCCCCGAAACACTACTAAGAACCCCAGAGGAGCAGGTGATGCTCAATTTAGGCCTCACATTGTGAAATAGTAAGAAATATGAAGGCAATATCCTCTGCCAAATAAGACCCATCTATCACACAGGGCTATGGGGGGGCATTCAGTAAAATAGATAACTTGTAGATTACCCATATGTGAAATCGAGTCTGTGGGATACACACAGCCTCTATGGGCGGTGGAGTTTGAGCATGTTCACTTCTATGCTGAGAGTCAGTGGAAAAAATAGAACATCCCACGCACCCCCAAATATAAACCATCAATCAATTAATTTGGATTCAATAGTCGCATAAAAATGACAGGCAATACAAAAAGCTATGATTTAGGGGGGACATCAGAAAAACGACTGTGTCTTAACAGGCAGCCAGTAAAGAAGCTATTACAGGAAGAATGTGATCACGGTTTCTAGTTAAGATACTAGCATCCACATAAAAACTGATTGAAGTATATTTAGTATATTTTTAAGGTAACTAGCTCAAGCGTCTCTAATGTCTGAAGATGACAGGCAAAAGAAGCTCTGGAAATGTCTTTACAATTTCTTGAAAAGTGAGAAAATTGTTCAGTTTATTATGTAATCGATAACGCATTGCGTGGTCATTGTTTTTTTCAGAATGTAATTCTTCAGTACCACCATGTAAAACATAACTTGGCCTATATGACTGTTCTGAACGTGGCAAGATGTCCTCGTCTTAACCCGGCAGCTCTGCTTGTGACGCTGCTTGTGCCTACGGGAAAATGCTACAAACAAACAGATGCTTCAAGGGCAAGCTAATAACGCCAGACACCCAATTCACGCATACACAGATTAAAACAGGGGTATATTGTTTCTCGGTCAGGCCAAACTTGCTCTTAGACCAGTCTTAGGTTAAAAAAACAATTATCTAATACTGCGTTACTTTAAGAAGCAAGCCCTGAGTCTAATAAGAGACCTGCCATCAATCTAATGAGGCTTAATGACAATGCAGATGGATATTAAGGCACAAAGCCACATAAATATGGGTGTAGAATATATGCACAACACACAGCGGGGTGCCGGGAAACTGCTCTTAAACTAGTGTCATGCCAGGGAATTGTAAAATGGTAATATTCTCCTCATCAATGAGCCCAGCTAGCAATTGCACACCTGACTAGTCTTTAAGCGTTGTCTACCCAAAATCAATAGGCTCCTTTCTCTCATGGGATTGGCCTGGGAAACCAGAGAGAAATGTGGCAATGTGGATCACCTGGCAATTACCATCTATAAATGGAGTTCCAGCGAGAAATGCCGCACACCACCTCAGGTACTCTACCCATGTATAGAGTTGCAGCGAGAAATGCCCAAAACCACCCCGCCTACTCGACCCATATATGGAGTTCCAGCGAGAAACGCCCCACACCACCCCGCCTACTTTAGCCATATGAAGTTCCTGAAAGAAGAAGACCCCATTCCAAAACATCCCATTTCCATCTGACGTTCACCCAGTCTGGGGACCACCATATGTTTATGAATACTTCAGTAAATTAAGACGTCATGTCTGAAAGAGCAATATTCAGATCTGTTTCAGAGAAATGAGCTACATCTATCCCACGCTCATAGAGGCGGTTACTTTTGCTCTCCTATAAAAATGGCTTTGAAAGTATATTGACGAGACCTTCCTAGCTCCCACCCACACGGAGGTGTCAGATCTCTAACAGCCAACAGGGGCAGCAGGGGGCCACCGGGAGAGAGAGAGCAGGTGCTCCCGAACCTCCCCTGAAACAATAACCCTGATTATTCCGTACTCCTCCCTCTCGTCAAGCCCCCTCCATTCTGCTGGTGTCTATAGGGGGAGAAGCATGGTTCTACATGGTTCTGATTCTGATATAGAGAAGCATGGTTCTACAGAGCAACATCGAGCAGAACCAGATCCAGCACAGCCCCAAAACAAGGGATCCCCTTCAAATTAGCGGAGGAAAAAGTGCTGCCAAAGATTTCTGTGTTGTCATTCCAGTCCGTATAGAGTCGCGGAGGATGTTGACCGGATAGTGACGCGCAGCAAACAACAACAACAACAACACAAAATATGAAATGCTTCTCCCGGTACCTGCCTTACCTCTTCAGACCCACCAGTACCATCCTCTCCTCCAGCTGTCACACGGAAGGTAGGCTATACGGATTTGTGATCTTAGTGCGTGCGTGCACGAGTGTGTTTATGTATTTGTGATCTTAGTGCGTGCGTGCACGAGTGTGTTTATGTATGTTTGTCTGTGTGTGTGTGTGTGTGTGTGTTGGCAATGGGCAAGCAACCGGCTGCGAGGTTGGTTGGGTATGTTGGTGGGTGGTCGGGACAGAACCGAACAGTACCGACTGGTCCCAACCTCACCCTCCACTCGCTGTGGCTGGGTTTCCATTGTAGAACAATGCATCATTAATGTGTCTGCACCTGCTGGTTTACTTTTTAACTTTCGAGACAGGACATCTATAGAACCCTTTCCCACTCACAGAGTCACAGCTTCCTCTTTACTGTGGTTGCAATAAGATGCCTGCTAAACAGACTGCCACTTAAACGTTTATGAATACGAGTCCTTATGTCTTATGGATTCAACAATGTCAGTTGTTAAAATCGAACAGTATGTTCATTATGTGTCTTGTTCAGCTCTGATCTGGCTGCCTCTGCAATGTAGATTGTCCTCTCTTTGAATATCTTATGTCTGGGGTATTCAAATCTGTCTCTCCAAGGCAGTTTCAACCAGGGTTAGATTTTAATACCCCTTTCTTAGCCCATCATGGCCATGTATGATGATATCCGTCCTCCGCCAATCACCGCTCTGAACTAGTTTGAGTGGCAGGTAGGCGGGGCCTTGGGATGGAACAGCAGACAGCTTTTTGTTTGTGTGATGATAAAACAGAAGGTCATGCAGACTGAGGCCATGACCCACTGGAACCAGGAAGTGTTGAGCGTCATACCCTGACTTAGAAACAGGGTGAGTACGGTGCCATGTGATTGGTTAGAATGTACAGAACCTTTGACCTTGGCATCACCTCTCCCTGTGCTCTCCTCTGTTAAGCGATATGCTGCCACACTGACAGGGGACAAAATGGAGGTGTGACGACGCTGAGAGTATTCGGGACTGCTGGGCTTCCTTGACAGACAGGTGGTCTGGCAGGTGGTCTGTGCTGCACGTGAACCCACGACCCTCTGCCTCACCACTTACGCGACTGCCCCCCCATGACGACGTTCCGGTCATTTGAGCTAACCAAAATGTACTAGTTGGACAGCATCGACAGCTTCGTCAGCAAGACTTCCTGCTAGCGCAATACTGAGCTTACAGTACGATTATAACTCACTTTTGCATGTGCATGAGGACTATACATTGTTAGGTTACATTTTTGGTTAAGTGTGGGTTCGAGGTTAGGGTTGGGTTAGATAAGATTTTGTGTGGGAAGAATGTGCGTTTGGATTAAAAGTAAAATGTGTCTGTGTGTGTAGTGTGTGTGTATGTGTATGTGTGTGTTGAGGTGATGTTACAAAAACTGACGACAAAGTGTAAAGTGAGTTCAGCCAAGCTGAACAGGCATAATTAGTTAGTGTGTCCACTATATGACACACTATATTTGACAGCAGGGTTGAATAGCTTATAAAAAGGGTACCTGGGACTGTCAAATGTGTTGTAAATAGATTATTTAATGGTATCTGGGTCTGCCAGGTTTGTAGGACCATATTTACTCCTGACTCTAGACCACCATGGACTACTATTGGTCATTTACCTCTGAGTGTAGACCACCCTGTAGACCTGCAAGTCATTTATTCTGACTGTAGACCACCCTGTAGACCACTTTTATTCTGACTGTAGACCACCCTGTAGGACTGCATGTCTTTTATTCTGAGTAGACCACCCTGTAGGACTGTAGTTAATTTATTCTGACTGTAGACCACCCTGTGGGTCTTTTATTCTGACTGTAGACCACCCTGTAGGACTGCAGGTCATTCATTCTGACTGTAGACCACCCTGTAGGACTGCATGTCTTTTATTCTGAGTAGACCACCCTGTAGGACTGTAGTTAATTTATTCTGACTGTAGACCACCCTGTGGGTCTTTTATTCTCACTGTAGACCACCCTGTAGGACTGCAGGTCATTAATTCTGACTGTAGACCACCCGGTTCCCTTTACAATAAATCCTTCAATAAGTCTGTCAGAATAAGTCCCTCCAGAGGCTCTTCAGAATGCTGTTTAATAACTTAGGGCCAGTGGCTCAGAGTTTCTTCTTATTTTTACGGTCACATTGGCTGATAGCACAGGTGGGGGCTTCCCCTCTCAGGGGACCGATGTGGTCACATTTAGCTTTTATGCAACCAGGTGGTGACATCAGTTGTGTTACCCTCTATCCTGTATAGATGGGTGTAGCTGGACCCTTTTCCCCTGATTGGGGGGGGGGGGGGTTGGAGCAGTGAAACCTCTGGAGAATTAAACCGTAACACATATGCTCGTATAAACACACACACACACACACACACACACACACATACAAATACTGCCTCCCTGGTTTAAATTAGCAGACAATGAGAATGGGCGACCACTCCTGCTAAGCTCCAGTTAGCCAGATCAGACTGCCACTGGAGCCTACGGCCTCGAGGGGGTGTGTCCATCACATCATGTCTGGGGGTAATGGACACATGCAGCCCTCTCAGACTGCTCATCACTAGGCTCGGAATTACTGCTACAGTTCTGGAGGGAGAAGAAGGCCTTGTACCTGAGACTGAACGTTTTCTCTGTCCATCTATGTCCTCGTCTCATTTCCTCCTTTCCCCCTCTATTTTTGGCTCTTTCTGTGACTCTCCCTTTCTATCTTCCACTCTGACTCATTTCCCCACTCTCTCTGTCTTTCTTTCTCCCCATTTTTTCATCTAGCTGGTGGATTATGTTTGGATGCCCTCTGGCTCCTGCAGCCTCTCTGACCTCTGGCTCCAGCAGCCTCTCTGACCTCTGGCTCCAGCAGCCTCTCTGACCTCTGGCACCAGCAGCCTCTCTGACCTCTGGCTCCAGAAGCCTCTCTGACCTCTGGCTCCAGCAGCCTCTCTGACCTCTGGCTCCAGCAGCCTCTCTGACCTCTGGCTCCAGCAGCCTCTCTGACCTCTGGCTCCAGCAGCCTCTATGACCTCTGGCTCCGGCAGCCTCTCTGACCTCTGGCTTCAGCAGCCTCTCTGACCTCTGACTCCAGCAGCCTCTCTGACCTCTGGCTCCAGCAGCCTCTCTGACCTCTGGCTCCAGCAGCCTCTCTGACCTCTGATGGTACCTCAGACAGTTGTCCTGTAACGGGGTAAACACCATGCAGGACTACCAAAATGTAAATAATGAATAAACAGGGTCTGTCAAGTGGAACGTAAAGAGATTGTGTTTAGTGTTAATTAAAATCTGTATAATTTCAACTTAGTTATAATTGACCACATGAACCACTGTAAAGTCTGACAGAACGCTGGTGTCATGGACAATCGAGCTTGAGGAAGCAAAAACTTTAAAAGACATTAAAAAAAGTGTGGAAAAACCAGAGAACTATAGAGAGCGGACGAGAGACAACGACCTGTTATCTAACTGGACGGTTCCTCGGCAGGAAACTGCCTGTGAATAAGGACTGTTAAACCTCAGAGAAATCCATCGCTTTGGAGGAAGTCTAGTTATGCTTTATTGTTGCTTTATTTACATCGTTGCTCTCCATCTCTGCTCCATCCATCTCAGCAGTCAGACTGTTGATGTCAGCCTCAAGCACTTGGCTTTTTTAGCTTCCATTTCATCGTGTCTGCGTCTCATTTGTTCTGGTACTTTCTTTAATGCATTTCTCCTCAGGAGGAGAAGTGGTTCTGGCGTATTGAGTGACAGCCCGTACCTGGGTTTCGGTTACAATGCGTTCCGTTCCCCAGAGGATGACCGTACGGGGCCATTGTTGAACGGTACTTCTGCTGTATGATCAGATCTCAGATCATTGGCACGCATGGGTTTATCTGGTGCCACAGCATACGTTGTTCAACGCGGATACTCATTATTTACAGTCTCTTCACTCCGTAACTACGAGTCTCTTGGTTACCGGCGTACAGGCACGTTTGGTTATCGGTGGAAGACACGCCGGGCCCACGTCAGGCTGAATATCAATCCCTTGTGCCACATGGAGGCAATAGTCACGCCAAAACTCACACCAGTTCAATCATGCGAGTGCCTGTCCACTTCCCATCACAGCTGAGCCTCAGGCCGTAGTCCAATCAGTCCAGCAGCGAGGCTATTTACTTCAGCCAATAGTCTGTGGTAATAGCCTGCCCAATATGACACCCATTGTGAGTACACGCAGCTGTAGCACATGTGGCCTCTGCACTTTGTAAAATTAGAACATAAGAGGGAGCAGTGGGGGGGAGGGGGTCCGATCTCTGGGGAAATGAGGCACAACGGGAGAAAAGTATGTCACCGTGTTTGTTTCGATCAATATTAATTTGTGCAGTATCCAAACATGGTCTCGATAATGGCAAAGGTGGACGGCCAATCAGGAAGGGATATGAGCTGTCGTTAGAGTAGCAACGTTGGACTCGGGCTGAGGTGAAATAACTGTTAACTCAAACTTTAGCCCGTTTTAGCTCAGTAACACTCCCAGCAAACATGTATGCCTTGACTGTTATATAACCGATCAATAGATTATTTGGTTTATGTGTTTGAACGTTCAATTTGTGTTTGTCACAACTTTATTTGGCCCCCATCCCAGATACATTCACCACCTTGCGGCAGTTGGCGACAGGCAGATGAGAGAGTAAGCGATGAGACGCGTCGTGCCGATATCCCTGCCAATGACGCACTTACGGCTCAAACCCGACTGTGGCGGATGCCTCTGCACTGACACACGCTACCTCGGACTGCTGCGCCACTCGGGAGCCCCGTGAAATGTATTTTAATATGAAGTCGGGCTGTCTGGAATTCCCCCACAGGAGGGGTAGCACATGCTTAGGTCAGCTCCCCCGACCCTGGTTCAAATGATCCTGTCATGCTTTTGCTCTGATGAAAGGGACACATTTCACTGTTGTTGGTTCCCCTGGCTCTCACAGATCAGCTGATGGAGGGAATCGAGAGGAATCGAAAGGGCGGATTCACAGAAATGCGTTTCACTTCCCACACTCAGTGTTTTTGTTCGCTCATTTTGTCAAGTCTTGTAAGAAAATCTGTTACTATTGAAGAGGAAGATGTTTGAATTCCCGAATGAAAGTGACAAGTGATTTAACTGCTGCGGCAAATGGTAAGTTTACATTTGTAGTGCTCTTTAGGCAATATTGAATCTTTATTTCCTAACCATATTCCTAAACCTAACCATATTCCTTAACCTAACCCTAAGTAAACCTCACCTTCTCCACGTGTCCAAATGGACCAGGGCAAACAGAATAAGCCCATTTTACTGCTAAAGCTATTGTCCCCTCTGCACAAATATGTAGACTATAAAGAACATAGACATCTGCCATTTATCTTTATCAGGTCACAGTGGGCAGGGAAAGCAATCTGTTACATTTGTGCCTGTCTCTGTGTGTGCTAGATGTTCAGAGTTGCCCTCACACAGGCCTTGTCCTCCCTGGCTTGGTTTGAGACCCCCTGATGGGGGAAAGCAGGCTCACCAACAGCGAAGCAATGGGGGAAAAGGAGGCTCTGTGTGTCTCTGAGAGGAGGTCCAGACCCGCCACTGTCGTCCCATCATAATTCGCCTTTAGGATGATGCTTAAAGTGGAAAAGGAGGTCGCACATGTAAAAACCCAAAGTATTCCCTTTCAAATCCTTGAGAATGCACTCACTCACATGGGACTCCCATTGACTCTAAAGCTGTCTGGTAGCCGTTGGAGATTGTCAGAACAAGGTCACTCAGGCGAGCAATCAGATGACTACGGGCCGGTACGCTCCGTTTTCCTGCTAAGCCCACAGGTACAGAGCTGTCTGTCGAGACTTTCCCATGAGCCTTCGCTCTGCTCCACTGAACTAGCCGCTGGCTGCGGCGTAGCAATGCTGACAAAAGAGACCGGTGTTGATTTTCAGCTGTTTCCTCTCACCCCGGCCCTTGTCGGGGAAATCGTCTTGCCTTTTTACAGTCTCCTTAAAAGCAGAGGGAAACACACAAGGTTGTCACTGTGCTGTAAGGACTGTGCTTTTATGAACCGTTCAGGTTGTTTTATCTAGGAGACACAGACTGCTACTGATGCTAGTTTTTATGAGTTCCATTTAGCTTTGATTAACAGTGTTGTGGCATATTTTTTACTGATCTGTTTGATGTCGGTTCCTATCTCACAAATGAGAGCAAATGCCGCCACTGGAGGTGCCTTGTCCTTGGCTGCGAGGGGCCTTGGACAAAGCAATCAGCGTCAGTCAGCATTCCATGAATCAGACGGGTTCATGAGCAGAGTTACTGGCTAACCTAAAATCACACATCACTTTATGTATTCGTCGAGCAATCAATCATTTGTTACAAACAACCAAAAAAACAAGCAATTGAGTTGATACATGGTGGCTACGAAGAACTTCCTAGTAGGGTTGGAACTTAGGAAGAAATCTAGAGAGGAACAAGACTCTGAGGGGTGGCCAGACATCTGGCTGTACCAAGTCAAGACTATAATGGCGCTTTTCCACTGCACAGAACCAGCTCGCCTCAGCTTGACTCGACTCTGCTTTTTTGGTTTTCCACTGGGTAAAAGTTGTACCTGTACCTGCTTCCAGGTACTTTTTTTCGTACCACTTCAGGCGAGGTTCTGAGCGAGCTGAGGCGATACTAAAATGTGACGTGAAAACACGGCAGACTGCTGATTGGTCAGAGAATCGTCACTATTCACTGCATCATCATTGCACGCGCCAGATGTAGTATCCTGAGTAATCCCACCATATATATATATATATATAAATAGTTTGGCCAGAGATTGCGTGAGAGTTGTACATATTATCCATTACGAATACTATGGCAAACCGAAAGAATGTGCCGTGAGAAACAGTCACATCTCGCGGACCAAACACAGCATACACTCGATTTCCTCCATTGTCTTATGTGTCTGGAGGTAGCGAGTGTTGGTAGGAGGACGCGGACCTGAATGAAACATACAAGTAGAAAATTCTAACACGGCGCATGTAGTACGTCCAGACTCCATTCATACTACCCGAATTCATACTATATAGAACGTACTTTTTTAACGGTCGCAAAGTACGTTCTTATTTAAATGTAGTACATACTCAACATAGTACGCGATTTCGGACACAGCCTGTGTGTCGCCGCGTCGCGTAGAAGATTACGTCACAGCATTTTCCTGCCGCGTCGCTATGACGACCGGGTACTATTGCGCAGGTACTATCTGCATTGGAAAACGGACCGAAAGCGAGCGGAGCCGTGTCGGGCAAAGTCGAGTCGAGCTGGTTCTTTGTAGTGGAAAAGCTCCATAAGTGTACAAGACCCTTTGGGCCACATAAAAGTTTAGCATGTTCTAATGACTAGCAGGTCAATAAATGCTTGTGGGCGGTGTTCAGAGTCTGTTTTGGGTAATTGTGTTTAGCTGCGATGGTCCCCGTTATTGTGTTTAGCTGCGACGGCCGAGATCACTGGATCAGAGGTTCAGAACGTGGGTCAACCGTTGAGCATCTGACAGAAAGGATGCCAGACACAGCAGGGGGATTGGCCGCTGATCTTACTCAAGGCGGGATGTTGTGATGATGTGCAACCAATGAGTTTTTATGAATTCTTGAACCCCCTGACAGCAGAGAGATTCAGCTGAGAAGGTGTGCGTAAAGGTCGTATTAGGGAACTGACGGACTGGGAAGACGCGTTAATGAGAATTGTCCAAAGCACTTTTTTAAACATTTTCTCCTCCTCTATGTGTTCCTACAATCTCTACTGTCATTGGTCAGTTTCTTTCCCCACATATTTGAGGGGAAAACACAAAATCACATGGCTGGGTTCAAATCCAACACCTCTTCATAGTGAGAACAGCAGGTGGTGTAGTCCGGGCTAAGAATAGCATCCCTGCTGGTACTCTCCACTGGTTTCCTCCTAACAGAGCACTTTGTCTTGATTGATCGGTGTCTGGTGGTGGAGATGGTCTGTCTGTCCTGATCGCTCACTTCGGTACCTTTCTCTCCTTTGTTCGCCTGATGTCCTACTACTCAGATGTCAACTGAGCCTGTCTGCACTCTCAGATGACAGAGATGCCAGGGAGAAACAAAAGGCCACTGGGCCAGCTGTTCGTTATGTAAACCTCTTCCTATTCTGGGACAGCTGTTCATTAGGTGAACCTCTTCCTGTTCCAGGGCCAGCTGATTGTTATGTGAACCTCTTCCTGTTCCAGGGCCAGCTGTTTGTTCTGTGAACCTGTTCCAGGGCCAGCTGATTGTTATGTGAACCTCTTCCTGTTCCAGGGCCAGCTGTTTGTTCTGTGAACCTGTTCCAGGGCCAGCTGATTGTTATGTGAACCTCTTCCTGTTCCAGGGCCAGCTGATTGTTATGTGAACCTCTTCCTGTTCCAGGGCCAGCTGTTTGTTCTGTGAACCCCGTCCTGTTCCAGGGCCAGCTGATTGCTATGTGAACCCCGTCCTGTTCCGGGCCAGCTGATTGCTATGTGAACCTCTTCCTGTTCCAGGGCCAGCTGATTGCTATGTGAACCTCTTACTGTTCCTGGCCAGCTGATTGCTATGTGAACCCCGTCCTGTTCCGGGCCAGCTGATTGCTATGTGAACCCCGTCCTGTTCCGGGCCAGCTGATTGCTATGTGAACCCCGTCCTGTTCCGGGCCAGCTGATTGCTATGTGAACCCCGTCCTGTTCCGGGCCAGCTGATTGCTATGTGAACCCCGTCCTCTTCCGGGCCAGCTGATTGCTATGTGAACCCCGTCCTGTTCCGGGCCAGCTGATTGCTATGTGAACCCCGTCCTGTTCCGGGCCAGCTGATTGCTATGTGAACACGTCCTCTTCCGGGCCAGCTGATTGCTATGTGAACCCCGTCCTGTTCCGGGCCAGCTGATTGCTATGTGAACCCCGTCCTGTTCTGGGCCAGCTGATTGCTATGTGAACCCCGTCCTGTTCCGGGCCAGCTGATTGCTATGTGAACCCCGTCCTGTTCTTTTCCCCCTTATCCTCTGCCCCTAAAGGCTACTGATGTGAGAATACCATCTATGGCAACAGTCTGTTAAAACACACTAAACAACTTCAACTGCCGGACTGCATGTCTGTCTGACGCCTTGACTTTAAACCATCCTCATGATGTTCTGAAAAAAACGGACTTTGCAGATTTTTTTCGATGTCATCTGAACATTCTGAACAAATTGTCTGATCCATCAAAATCCTGGATCTGCCAGGCAGTGGTAGATGGGAGCGAGAAAATTGCCTTGCTGTCTGTTTTAATATCTACCAGCATCTGCTACTTGAAAAAAGTAGAACAGAAGATTACTTTGTGTAAGTCAGCTTGACATGTCATGATACAAACCATTACAATTGCATTCATATGTCTCACTTCCTCTCGGTAATTTGAAGTAATGTAGCCTGCATTTGTAATGTTGAGTCACTGTATTGTTGTGTGTGTGTGTGTGTGTGTGCGCGTGTTCCTCAGGTCATTCCTGAACAATGTGTGCAGTGTGGCAGGGCACATTATCCTGCTGAAAGAGGCCAAGGCCATCAGGGAACGCCATTGCCATAAATGGGTGTACCTGGTCAGCAACAATGGTTAGGTAGGTGGCACATGTCAAATTGGCGTCCACATGAATGCCTGGATCCGGGGTTTCACAGCAGAACATCACCCAGTGCATCACACTCCCTCCACCGGCTTGTCGCTGTTCCACAGAGCGTCCTGATTTACCTGATCACTTCCCCAGGTACACCGTGCACACACACATGGGCACACACACATGGGCACACACACATGGGCACACACACATGGGCACACACACATGGGCACACACAGATGGGCACACACAGATAGGCACACACAGATAGGCACACATGCATGGGCACACGTACATGGGCACACATGCATGGGCACACGTACATGGGCACACACAGATGGGCAGACACACAGATGGGCACACACACAGATGGGCACACACACAGATGGGCACACACACAGATGGGCACACACACAGATGGGCACACACACAGATGGGCACACACACAGATGGGCACACACACAGATGGGCACACACACAGATGGGCACACACAGATGGGCACACACAGATGGGCACACCTACATGGGCACACCTACATGGGCACACACACAGATGGGCACACACACAGATGGGCACACACACAGATGGGCAAACACAGATGGGCACACACACAGATGGGCACACACACAGATGGGCACACACACAGATGGGCACACACACAGATGGGCACACACACACATGGGCACACACACACATGGGCACACACACACATGGGCACACACACACATGGGCACACACACACATGGGCACACACACAGATGGGCACTCACACAGATGGGCACTCACACAGATGGGCACACACACAGATGGGCACACACACAGATGGCCACACACACACATGGGCACACACACATGGGCGTTTGACCATGGACAGGAGCCCTCATGGCCACTCTGGCCGGTCTGCAACTAAACAGCCCCACGGCGCCCTGTGATACCCTGTTATGTCCTGTTATGTCCTGCGATGCCCTGTGATGCCCTGTGTGGTGTAAAACATTCCACCCAGAACCATCATTACATCTGCCACAGTTAACCTTATGTCGGATCGGACCAGACGGGGTATCCTTTTGTTGTGAACCTTAGGTACCCAACACCCTCTGGCCACTGTTGGTAGGTACTCACCACTGCTGAACGGGAGCAGAGATGTTCTCACCCAGTCGTCTGTTCAGAACAATCTGGCCCGTGTCAAAGTCACTCAGGTCTGTAGTTGTGCCCATTTCTCCTGCATCCAACACATTGACTTTGAGGACTGACTGTTTGCTCACCATCTAATCAAATCAGATCAGATTGATTCAGGAGATCAACGTTATTCGCTTCACCTGTGAATATTGTTTTTGTGGATATTTTTATGTGGACATATTTCCCCAGACTTACTGGCTACTAAAAAAAGTATATTCACTCACATTTTGGTTATTTTGTGGTATACCATTCTTTATTAAGCCACGGCCTATATTCTCTAACACAAAATGTTATGCTATTTTAATATGGTTGTTTCAGTCTCGAGTAAGGTTAGGTCAATGTTTACATATGAAAGGAATGAAACTGCATTCCATGATTTTTAGGAACATTTGAGCAAATCTATATATAAACAGTCTTGTCACAACGTCCCTTCATCCTCTGACTGAGTACAGACAATTGTGAAAAGCTTAACAAAGCGACTGTTTTGAAGTGTCAGTTTGTTCAGAGGCTTTTGGGTAATAATTTAATAATACCTTCACACTGTTGTTACCACAACATAGATCCACTATCTACAGACACAACTCAGTCCCGTTTTCCAGTATTGCCTCATGCAGTTATTTCCCCTTGGAGTAAATATCTCCGTTCTACGAGTTATGCCAAAAATATCCCCGTACCTAATAGCCTAATGAGATTAATTCACTTAACAGTGTCTTCCTGGTGCAACTGTTTGCAGATACAACCTTACCTTGATATTGTTATATGAAAGCATTTTCAGTAATTAACCATCCAGTGTATATCTTATATATAATCTGTTATTTAAATATAAACTCCTAAAGTTCTGTTTGTTTTTTTGACTAATAAAGTTGAATTAAAGTAAAGTGGAGATAATTTCTCAGTATGAATGACAGTCTGCAGTTCTTGAAGGGGCTGCTGGTGTAACAACTCTGTCTGTCCACCAGATGGCGGCATAAGGTTAGAGTTAGCGCCAGAGTGTTCTTTACTGCGAGTTGAATTGAACAGCAGTGTTTGACAACAACATTGTAGGTTTAAGGATTAGCAGTGATTTCAGCTCCATTTCCCCACAGGCCCACAACCTGGATGCAACGATTCCGATAGATGTGTGTGTGTTTTGTGATTGTGTGATTTTGTATTTCTGCCTGTAATGCGTTGATAATAAACTGGTCTGTAAGAACCTCGCTGAAGGAGTCACAACAAACCCGCTACAAAGAATGGTGACAGTTTGGTGGTAGTGAATGAGAACGAAAATTCTGTGAAATGAGCTGAGGGATTTTGACCTCCGTCCAACTGGGAGATTTGAGCATCCAGTTAATCTCAAGGCTTTGGGTACAATTTAAACCCGACATTAAAGCGCATTCAGGTCAGTCATGTTGCGCGGAGCTTTTAATGGGCCCCGCCCTGCACCCTTAATAAAGAAATGTCCTTGTTTGTTTGCTAACCTGTGATCCTGTCGCATCACACAAGCCTGAATCCTATTGAAAATGCTCGGACACTCATATGAAGCATTTCCCCGTGACTGTGGAGCACCGTAGTGTCGCGCATTATGGGCGTCCTGGGGTTGCGTTGACAGTTGTCATGGTTACGGGATGATCACAGGGCCACGGGCCAAGAGTCAGCGTGGGCCGGGACACCCCCAGCCACGATCCCGTCTGCCTGATTCCCAGAATGGCCTTTGCTCCTGCTGGGGGAAGACGTCCGTCTTTCTCTACAATCGTTGCAGCGTGGTGAAAACAACAGGTCTCCGTTTAGAGTGTGTCTCCTGCCGTAAACTGGCCATATGGTTCTGCTGTTAAGACCCCTCCGCAGAGAGATTAACTAGACCCACAGGTAGGCAGAACCGCAGCCAGACAGACTAGAGGACGGGAGGAGCAGGGAAGAAGAGCCAGTCGGTCTCTCTGTGTCTCTCTCTGTCTCTCCTGTTTTTATACATTTCTGTTCCCCTCTGTCTTTCTGTCTGTAACTAGCTTTCAGAATCAGTCAAGAGCTTTATTGGCAAGTGAGTTTACCACAAACAAGAAATTTGTTCTGGCTTGTTAGTGTAACAATTTATACACAAGTAATATAATCCAATGAGAACAATAGACTGCAAAAATTACAAAAAAAACATGTAAGATGCAACTGTCCACTGGGGGGTTCTGCGTGAATGTGGGGAGCAGGCTATAGTCAGTTTGGTTCCGGGGGCATGTTCCTGAGGCCGACTGCTGTAGGAAAGAAACTGTTCTTGTGGCAAGAGGTTTTGGTCCTGATAGACCTCAAACTTCTGCCCGGAGGTGAGAGTTCTGAATATTCAATTTCCAGGGTGAGAGGAATCAGACTCTATATTTGCCGCTCGCCTCTGTGTCCTGGAGGTGTGTAGGTCGTATGGAGATGGCAAATCTCTCTGTCTCGCTGTATCTCGGTATATCATTTTCTCTGTATCTTTCTTTTTCTCTCATTGTCTTTCTCCCTTCCCTCTATCTATCCACCCAGGGTAACAACCCCATACATTGAAGTTTAGATCATATTTTAAATTCTTCAAAATTATATTGATAGAAAAAAGTTCTGCTCAAACGTTTGTGCACTGAATGTAAGTCACTCTGAATAAGAGTGTGTTGCATATAACTAGGTGCGTGTGGTCCAATTTACTACGAGTGTGTTGCCTTTAACTAGGAGCGTGTGGCCCTTTTTACTACGAGTGTGTTGCCTTTAACTAGGAGCACGTGGCCCTTTGTACTATGAGTACACACTAAAGTGTGCACTGTGGCTACTACTAAATGAAACCTACATACATAGACACGTAAATCAAATCAATGCGAAGCAAAGTGGAAAACGAGCTAGCGAACTGAAATAGACCTAGCGATTAGCCAAATGAAAACTGGTGTGCATAATCAAAACAAACCCACCTAGCGAACAAAACGGTGGCAAACCAAAACAAACCCGGAGTGAGGACCTAGTGTCCTCAACTCGTTACAGTAGAGCCCTATGACCTAGGAATAGGTTCCCCCCTCTATAACCACCAGTGCGTTTCCCATTTATTAGTATCTGCTTTCTGTTGGGCTGTCAAACTCGTCAGCCCTCCCCCAGAGTCCCCCCTCCACTCCCACTGTCATGGGTTCACAACCACTGTCAGGTGTGGGACATCTGGCTATGATTTCAGACGTTGCCCTGGACAGTATGGGAATATTTAATGTATTTTCATAACAGGCTGAATTAGATGTCAAACAAAATGCCTGCGCCGCCACAGTATTCCATCAGTAGAGAGGTCCCATATCCTATGTCCCATGGGACACAGCTGCAGCTCTGCAGGTTTTTTATTCAGAGTGCAGTGTATTATATTAGAAGTCCTTCTGGCTTATCTATAGACAATGTCTCCTGCAGTATCTGGTTTTCTGCCGTCTCTACTGCATCCCATCACGGTTATTTTTTTTACAACTTGGTGGTGGACTTATGAAAAAGCAGTTGAACGAGTTGATTTGGTTCATCTGCTGATCGCCTGCCTGTTTTTTTCATCTATCGGATCTAAGGATTAATGCGGATTTTGTGTGGGGGGGGATCAAGATGAATTGCTTTAATGAATGTCAATAACTGACGATGTACTGCGAGTCATTTTGATTGTGACTGGAACCTGCTGACAGGGTTTAATGGGGCGTTGTGGTGCCAACCAGCTGTTATTGTCCCAATGCATCCTTTTCTATTATTTAAACGTGACTTTGTCTAATAAGTCACTGTGGTTATACATTATATTTTAATTGGATGTTTTTTCTTTTGTTTCCCTGAACGTATTTAAGCCGTCTTGGCTCAGTCAGATTGTTTTGGGGAAAGGAAAGGAATGTTCACGTAATGTTCACGTTGGCAAACCCGATTGGCTGTAAGGATGGTGGTCAGTTATAAGTAAATCTGCCTTTTGACATCATGCGCTTTGACAAAATGATCATCCAAGCTGAACAGGCTATAGATTCCAGACGTTCTATTGGAACAGAATTTTACACAAAAGGGCAATATCCAAATGTCCACTCTTTCATAGTGCAATTCTCATGTAGTATGATGTTATTATGGGATGGAAACGTCATTGAGAAATAACTGGGCCTTGAACTGCTGTTAACGGTTCTGAAACACACACCTTAATTTGCAAACATCCTATACTTTTTAACTCGATGCCTTTTAACCATGCTGATGTTTTTTTTCAAACAGCCTTGCATTTCTCATTTTCCTGCACCACAGGCCTTGTGGTGTTTTTTCACTCATTAATTTGAGTCATAATCAGTTCGCGGGCGTGTTTTCAAGGCTTTGGCGATATTGATTACCCCGTCCGCCTGCATTGGGTTAGATATCGGGGGAAGAAAGACCACGGCCGGAAAGGATAATTAAGAGCGGAACTGTGCAGACCAGACCGGGACAGACGGGACTTCTGTCCGTGAGTCAAACGTATTGAAGATTAATGTCACGTGCGGCACAGCCACGTCACCCGGTGAGTGATTGTGGAGATTTAAGAGCACGCGGGGACCGAGGGACACTTCGCCATTATCCGACCTGTCACAGAGACATCGACCTGGAACAGACTGCTTCAGGGAAAAGCCAAATCCTTAAAGCAATATATTTGTGATGCATGTTGGTATTGGGACTTGGCATGATCATAAATAGTGTCAGATTAATTTTACATGTTATCCTCCTAAATTGATTTAGAGTCCAAGATGTTTCATACTCCCACAATATTCTGAGTCTATATCAAACCAGTACCTGCAATTGCAATTACATTGTATTGTGTCTATTTTGTTTTCAACAACCCTTGTCACTGAGGTCCAGTTAGATACGGGGTGTATTACAATGCACTGTTTACGCCACACACATTAAACAATTGTGTAGAATTGTATTGCTATAACTGTAACTGCAGACTGTCCTCCGCTGGCATCAGATTGACAGAGGGGCAAATGGCAGTAGTCATCATGATTCAAGCAGGACTATTTGATGATCCTCTTGCAGACTGTGTTTAATCCGCTCTCTGTCACAGCTAGGCCTCTAACCTTCAATCTTCTGCATGCTTGTTGTGCAGTCCTTCCACTCTCTTTCTGCCTCGTCGTCTTCTCATGTTCATTCTGACTTTAAAATTACTCTGCTTCAAATGCCCTCCCTCTTTTGTCGAGAATAGACGAGTTGGCTTTTTCTTAACTGCAGTTTAAGGAGGGTATAGAGGTGTCAGTCGCCAGGGGCGGCGTAGACGTGGTCTTCTAATTAAGGGAACACACTTTTATTTAGTTTACAAGTATTACTACGCTCTCTGTGGGGCAGCCTTTGACACTTCACCACCTGAAGTACCAGTCTGATGATAACCACATACTCAGGCTACATGCTTAGATTTAAGAAAGATAATCCCCTTTAAAATGTGTCCGTGTCGTCACCTTAATAGAGTTATACGTTTCCCAGTCATTAAGGCGGATTCTGAAGCCGGGTTTTGTCTTGTTGAAACCCATTGTTCAGTTCTGTGGGTTCGGGCCGTCCCCCAGATGAAGGATTTTTTAGCCGCAACCCTTTTCGCTTTATCTAGTACCCTGTCCAATGTGCTGTAATACAATAGCTGTGTTTTAGCATTATCTAGTACCCTGTCCAATGTGCTGTAATACAATAGCTGTGTTTTAGCATTATCTATTACCCTGTCCAATGTGCTGAAATACAAACACTGTGTTTAGCATTATCTATTACCCAGTCCAATGTGCTGAAATACAATAGCTGTGTTTTAGCATTATCTAGTACCCTGTCCAATGTGCTGAAATACAAACACTGTGTTTAGCATTATCTACTACCCTGTCCAATGTGCTGAAATACAAACACTGTGTTTAGCATTATCTACTACCCTGTCCAATGTGCTGAAATACAATAGCTGTGTTTTAGCATTATCTAGTACCCTGTCCAATGTGCTGAAATACAAACACTGTGTTTAGCATTATCTACTACCCTGTCCAATGTGCTGAAATACAAACACTGTGTTTAGCATTATCTACTACCCTGTCCAATGTGCTGAAATACAAACACTGTGTTTAGCATTATCTATTACCCTGTCCAATGTGCTGAAATACAAACACTGTGTTTAGCATTATCTATTACCCTGTCCAATGTGCTGTAATGCAAATGCACTTTCTTTCCTAAGGATTTTATCAAATAGCTCCTCGAGATTTAGTAAGTCTTCCTCCAAACAACCACTCCCTTTGTCAGGCCTCAGCACTGCAGAAAGCCTGTCAGCTGATGCCAGGTCAGTCACCCAGAACTGACCTATCAGAAGGTGGGATTTAATTAGCAGGACGTCCAAGTACTGTTGCCAGTGATCGTGTCTCCCTGCTCCTCCCTTACCCTGGCAGCTGGCCAGGTCTGCCAAGGTCCCAATCCAATTTGCTATAAATAAAATGATGCAAGATAGAGCCGGTCACAGGGTGGCACAGTTTTTCAGTGTTGTTTAGCAGGTGTCTGCGTTTCCAAACACTGTGTTGTTTAGCAGGTGTCTGCGTTTCCAAACACTGTGTTGTTTAGCAGGCATCTGCGTTTCCAAACACTGTGTTGTTTAGCAGGCGTCTGCGTTTCCAAACACTGTGTTGTTTAGCAGGCGTCTGCGTTTCCAAACACTGTGTTGTTTAGTAGGCATCTGCGTTTCCAAACACTGTGTTGTTTAGCTGGCGTCTGCGTTTCCAAACACTGTGTTGTTTAGCTGGCGTCTGCGTTTCCAAACACTGTGTTGTTTAACAGGTGTCTGCGTTTCCAAACACTGTGTTGTTTAGTAGGCATCTGCGTTTCCAAACACTGTGTTGTTTAGTAGGCATCTGCGTTTCCAAACACTGTGTTGTTTAGCTGGCGTCTGCGTTTCCAAACACTGTGTTGTTTAGCAGGCGTCTGCGTTTCCAAACACTGTGTTGTTTAGCAGGCGTCTGCGTTTCCAAACACTGTGTTGTTTAGCTGGCGTCTGCGTTTCCAAACACTGTGTTGTTTAGCAGGTGTCTGCGTTTCCAAACACAGTATATTTTTTAACGGGCCTTCTGCATTTCCAAACACAGTGTATTGTTTAACAGGCGACTGCGGTTCCAAACACAGAATATTGTTTAACAGGCGTCTGCGGTTCCAAACAAAGTGGAATGTTTAGCAGGCAACTGTGGTCCACTAGGGGGTTTATGTCGTGGATCATCTGTCTGCCTTTACAGTGATTCTTCTGCGGTCTCCATTTTCGCCCATTTTATTTTTTTATTCGTTTTTATTATAATTTATAAAAGACCTGTAAGTTCTAAATAATTCTCGGCCAGGTTCTAAATACCTGGAAAGGTTCTAAAGACTTGAAAATGTTCTAAAGAACTGATAGCTTCTAAAGACCTTTTGAATAAAGTTCTTAAGACCTGAACGTTCTAAAGACTTCTCGGACAGGTTCTAAAGACCTGAAAATCTTCTAAAGAACTAAAAAGGTTCTAAAGACCTTTTGAATTAAGTTCTTAAGACCTGGAAGTTCTAAAGACTTTTGTGTGTATTGATTTTAACCATAAAACAATCTTGACAACAGCAAACGTAAAAATAGACACTAATGAAATGAAACTGCGCATACACAGCGACTTACGAATAAAATCACAACAGTACTTAAACACAACACTACATTGATGTGGCATAGAAACAATATCCAACACCATTCACCCAGACCCAGTGACTTGTATAACAAACATAATCACCTAAACCTGTTGGGCCCACTCTAATCACCCACCTCTGATTCAGGTGACTTCAAAATTATAGAATTACTCTAAGGGAACTGTAACGCCCTCCTACCCCACTAGGTGCTCTCAGTGAATCAGTGAAAAGTGACATGTACACAGTTACTATTCAGATGTTGATGTTTTAAATGTACATGATGCCAGTTAACAGGTTGCTATGAATATGAAATGCAGGTATTTTATTAGTATTTTCCTTTGCTATATAAATGAACTTGCTTGCTCTATACTGGGGGAATTTCCGCAGGGTCGTCGATGCGTGCTGACCCCCCGTGGAGTCAGAGAGAGTACAGTGACTCCCGTATGAGGACAGCCGTTGTGTTTTGGAGCACGACGGGCAGTTAGGAAGCTGAAGGACCTCCCACTGTGTTACAGTCAGGCTTTTGCCCGTCACCTTGGCGTCTCCCGCCGAAATTGTGTGATTAAGCGAGTACATTACTGCCTGTGCATTTCTGTAGAAGGTGTCCCATTATAGGAGCAACCATGCTGGAATATTCCGCCTTGTGCACTTCGATTGCTGATGGAACAATGGTTCTGAGATCAGACTCTGGTGCGTGCATTCTGATGGGCATGGTCTGCATTCAGTCAAACTGCTCCAGTGGTCCTGGAAGCTACGCATACACAATCGCTCACACACTTACTTACACACCTGACACAGCTATTCATAGAATTGAAAGCCCTGTTTTTGTGTACGTCCGTCAGACGGTCTTGAGATGCTGTGTGTCTGGAGACAGTAACTCATCGTTAACCATAGTCCCAGGAAGAGCACCTTCAGGGTGAGTAGGAACAGGAGGTTGGCAACTGCGAATGTGTGGCTGAAACATCAGCAGTGACTGTGTGATGTTATGTGAATGTGCAGCTGAAACATCTGCAGTGACGGTGTGATGTTATGTGAATGTGTGGCTGAAACATCTGCAGTGATGCTATGTGAATGTGTGGCTGAAACATCTGCAGTGACTGTGTGATGTTATGTGAATGTGTGGCTGAAACATCTGCAGTGACGGTGTGATGTTATGTGAATGTGTGGCTGAAACATCTGCAGTGACGGTGTGATGTTATGTGAATGTGTGGCTGAAACATCTGCAGTGATTGTGTGATGCTATGTGAATGTGTGGCTGAGACATTTGCAGTGATTGTGTGATGCTATGTGAATGTGTGGCTGAAACATTTGCAGTGATTGTGTGATGCTATGTGAATGTGTGGCTGAAACATCTGCAGTGACTGTGTGATGCTATGTGAATGTGTGGCTGAAACATCTGCAGTGATTGTGTGATGCTATGTGAATGTGTGGCTGAAACATCTGCAGTGATTGTGTGATGTTATGTGAATGTGTGGCTGAAACATCTGCAGTGACTGTGTGATGCCATGCGAATGTGTGGCTGAAACATCTGCAGTGACTGTGTGATGCCATGTGAATGTGTGGCTGAAACATCTGCAGTGACTGTGTGATGCCATGGGAATGTGTGGCTGAAACATCTGCAGTGATTGTGTGATGCTATGTGAATGTGTGGCTGAAACATCTGCAGTGATTTTGTGATGCTATGTGAATGTGTGGCTGAAACATCTTCAGTGACTGTGTGATGCCATGTGAATGTGTGGCTGAAACATCTGCAGTGACTGTGTGATGCCATGTGAATGTGTGGCTGAAACATCTGCAGTGATTGTGTGATGCTATGGAGTCAGCGTGGTCTGAAGTCCCTAAGTAATGGTTCCAGCAACTTGCAGCCTGGTTTAATTGCTTGAACTTGCCCTGCTCAATTTGAGGTTTTGCTGGGTAGTAAAAACCATATAAACATGTTAATGTTTATATATATATATAAACCATATAAACATGTTAATGTTTATATATATATATATATATATAAACATTAACATGTTTATATGGTTTTTACTACCCAGCAAAACCTCAAATTGAGCAGGGCAAGTTCAAGCAATTAAACCAGGCTGCAAAAGCCATATAAACATGTTAATGTTTATATATATATATATATAAACATTAACATGTTTATATGGTTTTTATATATATATCTTTATTTTATATGGCTGTGTTTTCATGAGTTGAACATCAGGAAGTATTTTAACCTTGTAGTAAGAAATCTGACCTATTTGACCTAATTTCACGATAGTAAGAATATTGCCATAGTAATAATTTCACAATACTAAGAATACTACCATAGCAAGGAATTTTACCATAGTAATAATTTCACCATAGTAATAATTTCACCATAGAATGAATATTACCATAGTAATAATTATACCATAGTAATAATTTTACCATAGTAATAATTTCACCATAGAATGAATATTGCCATATGGCATCTCCCCTCGTCCATCCCTGAGAGATCAATCAGTTCTCCCTCTTAACGTCATCTATCAGGGCTTCTCCCACTCTGCCTCCCAGTATCACACTAACTGAACACATCCCAGTGGGGCGACTCTGCATGAAAATCAATGCCTTTTTTAATTCCCTCTTCCTCGTGCCTACACCCCTGAGTGCTCAAATAGAATGATCATTGTGTTCGGAGAACCCCCCAACCCCCCAAAGTTCAGAGTGACTGAATCCTGATGAGGACAAGCTCCTGGTTAATCAGAATTCCTGCTACCGGGATAGGATAGTAACACTGGGAATATTCTACTGGTTCTAGGTGGGGTGGATATGAGACTTCTATTGATGTCATGCATGTGAGGGTGACCCTCATTATGGACGGTGTAGATATAATGGCCACGGTTTATTCCCGTCTAGCTGAAGAGCAGCGGCCTGTTAAATAACTGTAGCACACTTACAAGAAATAGTTCTATATAGAAACATTTTATAGGGTTAATTTAAAAGGACCCTTAAGGGTTAGTTGCATAGAAACAAAATGGTTATTCTTAGATCCTTTTGAGGGTTCCGTAAATAAATACTGGCAAACTGTTTACGATATAATAAATATTTGATATGTATAAATCAGTATAGGCCGAGTGAAGAATAGAGCAATACAAGTATTTTTCAAATATTCTGTATAATTCATCGCGTCAATATCACAGTAGAAAAAGAAAATACATACGTCATGTGAATTCAAACAAAAACAACAAAACATAAATACATTTTCTTACCACTTTTTCATCTAGACTGCCCTTCTAGACTTTCTGTGTGGAGTTCGTTGACCTTCAGTACTCGGATAGAAATGTTATTTTTGCTGTGTTTTAGTCTAAACAAGTAGCGTTTCATTTCATAAATATCCGTGTGTGTGAAATAGGTTTGGAGTAGGTCAGTCCAAAGAGGAAGTAAACCCCAAATAGACACTCCAGTTTTGCCATATCCATGCATAACGAACAATAACCCTTTAGCTATTTGCTATATTATTCTTATTCTATCATCATTTGCAACATTCTAAACTCTGCGTTTGTGTCGGATAGAATATAGGCTACATTAATATAAGAGCAACGCTGCCATGGTATAGAAATTCTTTAAAAAAAGGCTATCCTTTTTAAAATGTTGATTACTGTATCGAGAAGAATGATAATTAATACGCCTAGTAATATGCATGTTTTATCTTTTGTTTCAGTAAAGCGTTTCACACGGAACTCTGTCACAGTGGAAGTAACGTGTCATAAATTTGTATACCTTTTTTAATAATTAGGCCTATATCCAATATTCCATTACAGTCAGTAAGTGTTTCTGTATATTAAGACATAAAGGTCAATCTTAATAAAGCCCGGATGATTTTGCTTTTGCAAGAGTCAATACAGAACATTCTGTCGTTTTTGGTTCTCTGATAAGCGTTTATGAACCCTATGGTTCTGTATAGAATCCTAATGCACCATTTTTATGAGTGCAGAATGTTATTATTGGTGCTCTGCAGACTGGCATACTGGGATGGGCGTCAACCTGGACACTGTCTTTCCAACTAGGGGAAATGTAATTGAAATTGACCAGAAGCACAGACACACACATACTTTTTAATTATGACTGCTATTGAAATTTGACCATGATATTTGACGGGCGCGAACACACACACACATACGAACACACACACATACGAACACACACACACATACGAACACACACACACACACACACACGAACACACACTATGATGCTGACGCAGGTCGACAGAGCCAAGCTGCCGAGGAGGAGCCAGTAACTCAACGGATGGACCAGTGGCGACAGCAGGCAGCAGAGGAGGAGCGCAACAGAGGAGCGCAACGGGTGAATCAAGAGGACCAGGCGGCACTGACCCGACGATACAAACGGACCGAGACCAAATAACCTGCCCAGTACCGTTTTATTGCCCCACCAGCAATGGAGAGGAAAATGCGCATCTGTGTGATTTAACTGTGCGTCATGAGGACGGTGTGCTGAAGCCATGTTCCAGGACCATGGATGCGTGTTTTCTCTGCTTCTGGCATACAACATAAAGGCGTCATAGATGGATGAAGAAATTGACACCCGCAAAATCAACAGCAGCTTCCTGCGGGACCACAACTATGCGACTGAAGGTAGAGCCTCTATGTATCCATATGGCATCATGGAAACCGGTGCTCCGTCGGCTGCACGTACAGGCTGTCACGGTGTTGGGGGTGCGGTACGTGGGGTTATTGAAGACAACTGCGGCGCCTTATGGCTGGTCGCATGCTTGTTCAAAATTAACAATATTTTGCCCATTTATGATGGTTTATTATGTACACTTTATAATTATTATTGTTATTATTACTTTAGAATAAGGGCATCATTTCATTAATCGGTATAGGCCTATATATCTATTTTGCATTATGGGGTCTATATGGGAGAATGCCCGATACATTACAAATATTTCTAATATTCTGTGTGGAGCACTGAAGCTATGCGCATGAGAAATGGGCCTTTAACGCACTTGGTGACACAGTTCCCACTGGGCATATATTGGATTATCCCTCTGGCCAAGTATACAGTCTATACACCAGCAGATACAAGCATCATGTTGACCATTTTCCATTACCTTAGTTAAAATGCATAATTCATGCAGGAAGACCTGATTTGGCTACTGATTTGGATTTGTGAGAATATAAAAAAAACGATTTGGAAAATCTCATAATTGTAAATGTAAAGAACACTTACTGTTATAGGATATTCCACCTGGTTTCCTGATGACTGGTTTGAGCGATGTGCTGTGTTTGTAATACACTAACACCGTTTTACAGTGCAAATAATAGCGCAGAATATTATTCCACATCCCGGGATGCGACACCAAAGTGTATTTGGCATTCCGACCTAATGTTTTATTCCATCTATTTTATTAATATAAATTCAAAAATATCCAAGTTTTGAAAAAATCCAAATTTGATTATCTTGATTGATGAATCCTGGCCTGTATCAAGAGTTAGGGCACTGGGTAGAGAAATCATATTGAGCCCAACCCCCTGTAATCTAAAGGTGGAGGGCATTTGCACTCAGTGGGTTAGAGCAAAAATGTGTGGGTGTGTGTGTGTGTGTGTGTTTGTGTGTGTGTGTGTTTGTGTGTTTGTGTGTGTGGAGGGGGTGGGGTTGGGGGGAGACAATAAGTGAAGAGGAGAGAGCGTGCTAAAATAACCGTGTGGGATTAAGCTGAACCCCAGACAGGCAGATGTCACTAGCTTCAGGCTGATACAACACACACAACACAAGCTTATCTGTCATTTCTCCACTATTCCACCCTGTGAAGGAAGCCTGGACCAAAACGTTGTCTCTGTCTGTAATCACCGTCTGCGCTAAGCCGTACGCCGAAGGCCCTTTGCGGAGGGGATTAACCCGTGGCCTTGTTTCCCACTGAAAACGTGTTGTTGCATTGTCTTAGTGCGAGAGCCACCTTCCTGCTGTGTGTTACTGTAAGGTCTTTAGGGTTCACCAGTACTGCATTATAGCTGGATGGAAAAGGGAAGGTTTTCACAGAAACGTTGTACGGGAATGTAAAAGCTCGTAGGAGTATAGCTCCCTGGTTGCTATGTGTGACGGTTCACAGGTTAAGACCAGAGCCTCAGGTGATCAGCAGGGGGAACCGACAGGTTTTTTTATTT
Organism: Dallia pectoralis; assembly: GCA_029465975.1. Taxonomy (NCBI): domain Eukaryota; kingdom Metazoa; phylum Chordata; class Actinopteri; order Esociformes; family Umbridae; genus Dallia; species Dallia pectoralis. Next base: position 11,574,603 of record CM055746.1, read on the forward strand.
CCGGTCAGTCTCGTCTCAGGTGTTTGTAGGACTGTTAAGATTCGCTGGATACTCGTTTTGAAGAATTCGTTTTGTAGTTGATACGTTTTGGGCATTTGTAATACTCGAGATTTACACGATTCACCCACAGACGTACATATCAACGGTTATATGTGAGCGTCCCAAAACGTTAGCTCTGCGTTCTCTCATTATGAACTAAATTTGGAATAATCCCAAAATTCGGAAATACTCTACAGTCAACACAATGGAGAGGAAAACCGTTTCCCCCTCCCCCCGTCTCTCCTCCAGACAAGCAGATTACCCCCGTCTCTGTATCCGCCGTTTTCTCAAGGGCGCGGGGCTCTGGGGGGCTTCCAGACCCCCCCCACCCACCCCACCTAAGAGCTCAGGTTAAGCCTGTTTCCGAGTGAACGACCTCCATCACCCCCCTGACATACAGCCCAGTGGTTTAGTATCCTTCCTGCTCACCCCCTGCTCACCCCCCCCCGTCAGACTACAGACTGTAAATAATTCAGGTACGTCGGTCTGAGGGATATATCTCTACCCACCTCCCCCTCGACTACGTCCTGCATCTGTAAGGGAGGAGGAGGAGGAGGAAGACGAGAGTCTCCCAAGGCCTCCAGACCGTTGGCTTCATCTCGCCATTACCGCGGTAACCCCTGTCATACGTGACCTCTCTGGCTCTGGAAACCCTCACGCCGGCAGCCTAATCGCTGGTCGTAACCGGGAGCTTGTCCGGGGTTCTCTAGGGAAGACAGGGTTTTGTGTACATGACCCTGTACCAGCGGCTCCATGGCAACACGTATTGATTCAAAAAAACCTTTAATGGATGGTTTGAAGAGGTGGTTTTTGGGTTCTAGTTCTTGTATTGGATGAGTCTTGTTCCGGGGTAGTCCACTGGGCCCTGCTCTGGGTTCAGCTGGAGCAGTTCTCATGACGTTTTTCGGTCTCACTATGGTTTCTGTGATGTCCTGACTGTCTGAGAGTCAGACCGCTATGAACCCAGTCTGATAAGCCTCTCACTCACTGACAGTCGTGTCAGGCTTTTTTAGTGATTGACATTTTTATTAAACTGTGATCATGTTGTTATCGTCCGTCAGGACCTTTGACCCAGGTGCCGTCGCCTCAATCTCCAAGAGGGTCTTGGAGAGAAGGTGGAATATGCACGAAAGCAAGTGTCCAATTCACACATGTAGAACTCAATGTATAATTATCAATTTCCATTGTTTTATCAGGATGTTCACCCACAAAACATGTTCAGGAGTAGAGAACCTGACATCAGTTGTCAGGAGGAACCCATGGAACTGGCCTTTAGAGCAGGGAACATGTCATTAGAAGTCAGGAGGAACCCATGGAACTGGCCTTTAGAGCAGGGAACATGTCATTAGAAGTTAGGAGGAACCCATGGAACTGGCCTTTAGAGCAGGGAACATGTCATTAGAAGTTAAGAGGAACCCATGGAACTGTCCTTTAGAGCAGGGAACATGTCATTAGAAGTTAGGAGGAACCCATGGAACTGGCCTTTAGAGCAGGGAACATGTCATTAGAAGTCAGGAGGAACTGGCCAGGGGCTTAACTGATCTCCTTACTATGGTCCTACGCTACTGGGTTGACCAGATTAATAAATGATGACTCATAAATGTTTAAATATATTTTGGTCCATGTTGTTTCCATCTGTAACCTCTCTGGTGGCCACTACTAGCACATGTCATCAGAGAAAATAACATACCTGCGCATTTGAACATTTGTGGCTCTAGGACCATAGGGTGCTGACCACAAATGGATGAGGTGGCTCTAGGACCATAGGGTGCTGACCACAAATGGATGAGGTGGCTCTAGGACCATAGAGTGCTGACCCCAAACGGATGAGGTGGCTGTTGGACCATAGGGTGCTGACCACAAATGGATGAGGTGGCTCTAGGACCATAGGGTGCTGACCACAAATGGATGAGGTGCCTGTTGGACCATAGGGTGCTGACCACAAATGGAAGAGGTGGCTGTTGGACCATAGGGTGCTGACCACAAATGGATGAGGTGGCTGTAGGACCATAGGGTGCTGACCACAAATGGATGAGGTGGCTGTTGGACCATAGGGTGCTGACCACAAATGGATGAGGTGGCTGTTGGACCATAGGGTGCTGACCACAAATGGATGAGGTGGCTGTTGGACCATAGGGTGCTGACCACAAATGGATGAGGTGGCTCTAGGACCATAGAGTGCTGACCACAAACGGATGAGGTGGCTGTTGGACCATAGGGTGCTGACCACAAATGGATGAGGTGGCTGTAGGACCATAGGGTGCTGACCACAAATGGATGAGGTGGCTGTTGGACCATAGGGTGCTGACCACAAATGGATGAGGTGGCTGTTGGACCATAGGGTGCTGACCACAAATGGATGAGGTGGCTGTTGGACCATAGGGTGCTGACCACAAATGGATGAGGTGGCTGTTGGACCATAGGGTGCTGACCACAAATGGATGAGGTGGCTCTAGGACCATAGAGTGCTGACCACAAACGGATGAGGTGGCTGTTGGACCATAGGGTGCTGACCACAAATGGATGAGGTGGCTGTAGGACCATAGGGTGCTGACCACAAATGGATGAGGTGGCTGTTGGACCATAGGGTGCTGACCACAAATGGATGAGGTGGCTGTTGGACCATAGGGTGCTGACCACAAATGGATGAGGTGGCTGTTGGACCATAGGGTGCTGACCACAAATGGATGAGGTGGCTGTTGGACCATAGGGTGCTGACCACAAATGGATGAGGTGGCTCTAGGACCATAGAGTGCTGACCACAAACGGATGAGGTGGCTGTTGGACCATAGGGTGCTGACCACAAATGGATGAGGTGGCTGTAGGACCATAGGGTGCTGACCACAAATGGATGAGGTGGCTGTTGGACCATAGGGTGCTGACCACAAATGGATGAGGTGGCTGTTGGACCATAGGGTGCTGACCACAAATGGATGAGGTGGCTGTTGGACCATAGGGTGCTGACCACAAATAGCTGCATATTGGTATTTCTGTGGTGAAATAAAACTCTGTCAGACTAAAAGCATAACTGATGTTTCCAACCAGAGTGGCCACCTTTAATGCCCTGTAAACAGATTTAACAAACTACTTTCAGGAAATACAGCATATTAACAGTTTAACATCCTAAGTAGATGAGCCAAACCAGAGGGGACTGATTGACAGGGCCAACATTTAGCAGTAATCCCAGTGGTTTCTCTAGTTCACCCTGTCTCTCCTTTTAATGTTAGTCGGTTTATGGTTAATGTTGAGCTGTTTGAAGCATGTGTGGTGGTTTCAGTACCACCTCAGCCAACGTCGTGTGTTTGTGGCCTGGGGAACCGGACCCGGGTTGGGCTACGGTGGTACCCGAGAAATCACTAACAGGTCTCACAAGTGCCTCTCTCCAATTCTCGCGTCGCCGTGGTGATTGATGCTGAGATTAATTCAGTAATCCCAGGAGATGATCCACCGGAATCCATAAGTACCAGAATCCGCCTTGCAGTTGGGCCCAGGGGTTCAGAAGAAACAGGGGACAGGGCCCCCCCCCCCTCCAGGAGCGGTGGATGGGGGAGACCTACAGGGTCAGGAGGATGAATAATGCTCAGAGTCTCAGAGTAGGTTTTTATTAGCCTGGCAGTGGGCTGACGGAGAATGTTCCTTGAATAATGCTCAGAGTCTCAGAGTAGGTTTTTATTAGCCTGGCAGTGGGCTAAAGGAGAATGTTCCTCTGTAAATACCAATACACTACTGCAAGCCACAGTGGCTATGAACTCCACCCCATGACCATCACACAAATTGTTTGTAATATTCGTCTATTTGTTTTGGGCACACGTGGCCATTTCACGTGATTATAAGTCGCAGCCAGAGTGCCCTGATGCCCAGAGGCTTTGAATAAGCCAGAGTGAGGCTCTGAATATTTATACGACGTGAAGTCCCACGTGTGGTGACTCCGAATCCCGTTAACATATGCTCCTGTGAGCACGCCTCTGTGAGCACGCCTCACTGTGCCCGAGAGCGCCGCGCTCCCTCCGGAATCTCCTCGTGCGCATCAGAGGCAGCGTGCGTTTGCATAACGGCGACACTAATTGAGGGGCGGGGCATTGGCGTGCAGGTGTGTGGGTTTAACTGCATGGGTGAACGACGACCCCGGAGTCGCCCGTGCGTTTAGGGAGGCGCCCCCCTCTTCGGGGTCTAACGACTACGGGCCTCGCTTTTATTCTGTGAGCGTATCGGCCACGAGCGTTGGCCGCTAACGACACACATCCACCGTTGTGTTTATGTTTCGTCCGTATGCATTCCGTGAGACTTAGAGAGTTTGCGTGTGTTAATGTCTCGTCCATAATGCTGGATTCGCTCACATCTGTTTGAGCGATGCGCTTTTTGACCGATGGGCTTATTGTTTGGATGCTACGGGAGCGGCAGCTTCTCTGGCACTGGTGTCCCGGTCGCCAACCCTAACCCTAACCCTCTCTGTGTCGACAGTAGTGAGGGAAGCCAAACGCAGAGCGAACGCGGAATATCTGTTTTATGGTGTGGCTGTGCAGGAGGTGCTCCTCTTATCACCCAGCTCAGACCGGTGTGGAGGTTCAGGGTTACAGCCCAGAGGGCGTGGTTGTCCTACAGGTTGTAAGTGCTTGTGAGGTAACAGCGGGGCTGTTGTTTCGGACTGTGGTAGAGGTGGTCTGATATAATGTTTAACCTAGAGGGCCGTTTCACTGTCTAGGACTGTGGTAGAGGTGGTCTGATGTATTGTTTAACCTAGAGGGCTGTTTCACTGTCTAGGACTGTGGTAGAGGTGGTCTGATGTATTGTTTAACCTAGAGGGCTGTTTCACTGTCTAGGACTGTGGTAGAGGTGGTCTGATGTAATGTTTAACCTAGAGGGCCGTTTCAATGTCTAGGACTGTGGTAGAGGTGGTCTGATGTATTGTTTAACCTAGAGGGCTGTTTCACTGTCTAGGACTGTGGTAGAGGTGGTCTGATGTATTGTTTAACCTAGAGGGCTGTTTCACTGTCTAGGACTGTGGTAGAGGTGGTCTGATGTATTGTTTAACCTAGAGGGCTGTTTCACTGTCTAGGACTGTGGTAGAGGTGGTCTGATGTATTGTTTAACCTAGAGGGCTGTTTCACTGTCTAGGACTGTGGTAGAGGTGGTCTGATGTATTGTTTAACCTAGAGGGCTGTTTCACTGTCTAGGACTGTGGTAGAGGTGGTCTGATGTATTGTTTAACCTAGAGGGCTGTTTCACTGTCTAGGACTGTGGTAGAGGTGGTCTGATGTATTGTTTAACCTAGAGGGCTGTTTCCCTGTCTAGGACTGTGGTAGAGGTGGTCTGATGTAATGTTTAACCTAGAGGGCCGTTTCAATGTCTAGGACTGTGGTCGAGGTGGTCTGATATATTGTTTAACCTAGAGGGCTGTTTCCCTGTCTAGGACTGTGGTAGAGGTGGTCTGATGTAATGTTTAACCTAGTGGGCTGTTTCACTGTCTAGGACTGTGGTAGAGGTGGTCTGATGTAATGTTTAACCTAGAGGGCTGTTTCCCTGTCTAGGACTGTGGTAGAGGTGGTCTGATATATTGTTTAACTAGAGGGCTGTTTCCCTGTCTAGGACTGTGGTAGAGGTGGTCTGATGTAATGTTTAACCTAGTGGGCTGTTTCACTGTCTAGGACTGTGGTAGAGGTGGTCTGATGTAATGTTTAACCTAGAGGGCTGTTTCCCTGTCTAGGACTGTGGTAGAGGTGGTCTGATGTAATGTTTAACCTAGAGGGCCGTTTCAATGTCTAGGACTGTGGTCGAGGTGGTCTGATGTATTGTTTAACCTAGAGGGCTGTTTCCCTGTCTAGGACTGTGGTAGAGGTGGTCTGATGTAATGTTTAACCTAGAGGGCCGTTTCAATGTCTAGGACTGTGGTCGAGGTGGTCTGATGTATTGTTTAACCTAGAGGGCTGTTTCACTGTCTAGGACTGTGGTAGAGGTGGTCTGATATAATGTTTAACCTAGTGGGCTGTTTCACTGTCTAGGACTGTGGTCGGGGTGGTCTGATGTATTGTTTAACCTAGAGGGCTGTTTCACTGTCTAGGACTGTGGTAGAGGTGGTCTGATGTAATGTTTAACCTAGTGGGCTGTTTCACTGTCTAGGACTGTGGTCGAGGTGGTCTGATGTATTGTTTAACCTAGTGGGCTGTTTCACTGTCTAGGACTGTGGTAGAGGTGGTCTGATATAATGTTTAACCTAGTGGGCTGTTTCACTGTCTAGGACTGTGGTCGGGGTGGTCTGATGTATTGTTTAACCTAGAGGGCTGTTTCACTGTCTAGGACTGTGGTAGAGGTGGTCTGATGTATTGTTTAACCTAGAGGGCTGTTTCACTGTCTAGGACTGTGGTAGGTGGTCTGATGGTCTGATGTATTGTTTAACCTAGAGGGCTGTTTCACTGTCTAGGACTGTGGTAGAGGTGGTCTGATGTATTGTTTAACCTAGAGGGCTGTTTCACTGTCTAGGACTGTGGTAGAGGTGGTCTGATGTATTGTTTAACCTAGAGGGCTGTTTCACTGTCTAGGACTGTGGTAGAGGTGGTCTGATGTATTGTTTAACCTAGAGGGCTGTTTCACTGTCTAGGACTGTGGTAGAGGTGGTCTGATGTATTGTTTAACCTAGAGGGCTGTTTCACTGTCTAGGACTGTGGTAGAGGTGGTCTGATGTAATGTTTAACCTAGAGGGCCGTTTCAATGTCTAGGACTGTGGTCGAGGTGGTCTGATATATTGTTTAACCTAGAGGGCTGTTTCCCTGTCTAGGACTGTGGTAGAGGTGGTCTGATGTAATGTTTAACCTAGTGGGCTGTTTCACTGTCTAGGGCTGTGGTAGAGGTGGTCTGATGTAATGTTTAACCTAGAGGGCTGTTTCCCTGTCTAGGACTGTGGTAGAGGTGGTCTGATGTAATGTTTAACCTAGAGGGCCGTTTCAATGTCTAGGACTGTGGTCGAGGTGGTCTGATGTATTGTTTAACCTAGAGGGCTGTTTCCCTGTCTAGGACTGTGGTAGAGGTGGTCTGATGTAATGTTTAACCTAGAGGGCCGTTTCAATGTCTAGGACTGTGGTCGAGGTGGTCTGATGTATTGTTTAACCTAGTGGGCTGTTTCCCTGTCTAGGACTGTGGTAGAGGTGGTCTGATGTAATGTTTAACCTAGAGGGCCGTTTCAATGTCTAGGACTGTGGTCGAGGTGGTCTGATGTATTGTTTAACCTAGAGGGCCGTTTCAATGTCTAGGACTGTGGTCGAGGTGGTCTGATGTATTGTTTAACCTAGAGGGCTGTTTCACTGTCTAGGACTGTGGTAGAGGTGGTCTGATGTAATGTTGAACCTAGAGAGCTGTTATATTGTTTGTAGCTCTGGGTCATCAGTCTCTCAGTCTGGCTCCTGTAAACCCTGTGGTGACCTCACCCATGAACAATGGCCACAGAGTCTCTAGACGTACTGATTGTTTGTCCAGAGGAAGGATTCTGTCTCTCCAGTCCTCAGGCAGGCCTGCTGACCTGAACCCAGAAGACCTAGTAAACTGGCCAGAAAAAATGAAACACTGCCGTGTTGTTCCCTCCTGTGCTTCAGAAGAACCAGGCCATCTCCTCCGCTCTTTAAGAGGGTATTCACGCTGAAGAGATGGAAGGACTGCTTGTGCTGAAACATGCTGCTGAATGTCTCTATTGTTCATGTTTCATGTGTGAGAAAAAAGCTGCAGTCTGTGTTCTGCTCTTCTGCCTGAGGAGAATTATAATCTTTCCTTGATGAGGGGCGACCGAATCCCCCCAAAATCTCCTGTCAACCCGACCCGTAACACCGCTCCCGTACTCGTTACCAGATCACCGTGGGGGGGGACGCGGTTCTGACTCGAGGAGCGGTGCTGTGTGGGCTGGTTTTACAATGTGTAAGAGGCAGAGAGATTAATTTTTCAACATCTGTTTGAATCTAAAATTGTAAAGTGCATTGGGATTGAAAATGTGTTTTACTATTTATGGAACTGGACCCTGTACAACCAGGAACTGGCACAGAAATGTGTTTTATTATTTATGGAACTGGACCCTGTACAACTAGGAACTGGCGCAGGAATGTGTTTTACTATTTATGGAACTGGACCCTGTACAACCAGGAACTGGCGCAGAAATGTGTTTGACTATTTATGGAACTGGACCCTGTACAACCAGGAACTGGCGCAGAAATGTGTTTGACTATTTATGGAACTGGACCCTGTACAACCAGGAACTGGTGCAGAAATGTGTTTTACTATTTATGGAACTGGACCCTGTACAACCAGGAACTGGCACAGAAATGTGTTTTACTATTTATGGAACTGGACCCTGTACAACCAGGAACTGGTGCAGAAATGTGTTTTACTATTTATGGAACTGGACCCTGTACAACCAGGAACTGGCGCAGAAATGTGTTTTACTATTTATGGAACTGGTTCCCTGTACAACCAGGAACTGGCGCAGAAATGTGTTTTATTATTTATGGAACTGGACCCTGTACAACCAGGAACTGGCACAGAAATGTGTTTTACTATTTATGGAACTGGACCCTGTACAACCAGGAACTGGTGCAGAAATGTGTTTTACTATTTATGGAACTGGACCCTGTACAACCAGGAACTGGCGCAGAAATGTGTTTTACTATTTATGGAACTGGACCCTGTACAACCAGGAACTGGTGCAGAAATGTGTTTTACTATTTATGGAACTGGACCCTGTACAACCAGGAACTGGCGCAGAAATGTGTTTTACTATTTATGGAACTGGTTCCCTGTACAACCAGGAACTGGCGCAGAAATGTGTTTTATTATTTATGGAACTGGACCCTGTACAACCAGGAACTGGCACAGAAATGTGTTTTACTATTTATGGAACTGGACCCTGTACAACCAGGAACTGGTGCAGAAATGTGTTTTACTATTTATGGAACTGGACCCTGTACAACCAGGAACTGGCGCAGAAATGTGTTTTACTATTTATGGAACTGGACCCTGTACAACCAGGAACTGGCGCAGAAATGTGTTTTACTATTTATGGAACTGGTTCCCTGTACAACCAGGAACTGGCGCAGAAATGTGTTTTATTATTTATGGAACTGGACCCTGTACAACCAGGAACTGGCGCAGAAATGTGTTTTACTATTTATGGAACTGGACCCTGTACAACCAGGAACTGGCGCAGAAATGTGTTGCACAGTACCGCCATTGTGTTTTTGCGATGACATCAGGTTTGGATGTTGTGTGAGCTAATGGGTAACACATCTCCTTTGTGATGTGGAGGATTTGAATCCTGTTGGGTTAGCAGTGTCCACTCCCCTGGTGCCTACCATGGACACATGTTAACATCTGGTGTGTACCTGCACTGGTTAAGTTGACATAAGTGCACAAGTGTGAAAAACATATTTAAGTATACAACATTATATATATATATATTTTTTTTTTCAACATACTTAGGGGACAGTTTCCTAGACATATATTGAGCCTAGTCCTATTATGTTAAACATATTCAAAATGTTTCCGATTTTAGAGGAAGGTCACGTCGGTTTATTTTCATATTGTCGTTATGGGCTCAGGGATATAAAACCTAATACGTGCAGGTGGACGGTTGACACTAGACCATGAGATAATTCCACCCTGTCACGGACAGACTGACCGTTTTCTTTTCTGAGACATTAAGCGTCTCATGTTCTGTAGCATCTTGTTCCTTCTTTCGTTCTATGATTATTCAACTCTAATTGTTGAGAGAAACGCGTGTTATTTTCGGAACAAGCACCTTATTTTCACCCGGTTCTCACTAACAGGGTGTGAATAACTAGAACTTGGTAAGCAACAACAGCATTTTACTTTCAACATAGAATGTGTGTCTTAATGTCTATTGAACATCAACATGTTATGAACATTACAATAGGCCTACATACTGGCATTAGTTTATTATTTGATATTTTTTTCAGCAACATGTATTGCATTTCCCTAAAAGGGTGCATTTTGAACACCAAGATTCGATTAATTGTTTCTATAATTTTGCCTTACGTGCAGCTAAATTATTGGGGGTAGCAGCCGAGCTGCGGTTGTAGCCCTGAGCCATATGTGTGTGTGTGTGGTGTGTGTGTGGTGTGTGTGTGTGTGTGTGTGTGGTGTGTGTGGTGTGTGCGTGTGCGTGTGAAGGGGAGACTGTTCGCTAGCCATCTCTAGTGATTATTTCTCTGGCAGTGACGCTGGGCCTTCAGACCCCTGACCCTGAGTTGTCTAACAACAGCGTGGCAGAACAGAACACGGTGGAGGTGCAGGGGGGCGGGGGGGCATACAGAATGGGTGGGTGGGGAACCAGGGACAACCGGGGTCTCCTGTCAGAGAGACTACTACCCTCCTCTTGGAGGCTCATTAAATGCAGATTGCTGATCTTTTTCTGTTTCTCCCCCATTTGTTCTCTTCACTCCCTTTCTCCACTCCTCCTCTCCACTCCTCCTCTCCACTCCCTTTCTCCACTCCTTCTCTTTTCCTCCCACTGTATTGTGCCCTGCAGCATTTTCACTGAGCTTCCTTTTTTGACCCCAGTACAGAACCCCCCCACCCATACACACTGCGCCACCCATACACACTGCGCCACCCATACACACTGCGCCACCCATACACACTGCGCCACCCATACACACTGCGCCACCCATACACACTGCGCCCCCATACACACTGCGCCACCCATACACACTGCGCCACCCATACACACTGCGCCACCCATACACACTGCGCCACCCATACACACTGCGCCACCCATACACACTGCGCCACCCATACACACTGCGCCACTCATACACACTGCGCCACCCATACACACTGCGCCACCCATACACACTGCGCCACCCATACACACTGCGCCACCCATACACACTGCGCCACCCATACACACTGCGCCACCCATACACACTGCGCCACCCATACACACTGCGCCACCCATACACACTGCGCCACCCATACACACTGCGCCACCCATACACACTGCGCCACCCATACACACTGCGCCACCCATACACACTGCGCCACCCATACACACTGCACCACCCATACACACTGCACCCCCATACACACTGCACCACCCATACACACTGCACCACCCATACACATGAGGCTGGTGAAAACAGAACAGGGCTCCTCTGCATTAAGTGAATGCCTGTTGACCTGGCAATCTCAGCTGGCAGCTGGCTGGTTACTGACTGGTTTCTGGCTGGCCGCTGGCTGGTTACTGGCTGGTTACCGGCTGGTACCGACCTCGTCCTGGTATCACTCTTGTCCCCTGAGCTCCAGAACTACACCTTTCTCTCAGCATCTGTGGACCGGCTCATAACACACACACACACCTACACGAACACACACACCGGATACCGGCTGAAGAAGCAAAATGGATTCTCTCTGATTGTGACTGTAGTATATGGCCTTATTGTTATGGATTCTCTCTGATTGTGACTGTAGTATATGGCCTTATTGTTATGGATTCTCTCTGATTGTGACTGTAGTATATGGCCTTATTGTTATGGATTCTCTCTGATTGTGACTGTAGTATATGGCCTTATTGTTATGGATTCTCTCTGATTGTGACTGTAGTATATGGCCTTATTGTTATGGATTCTCTCTGATTGTGACTGTAGTATATGGCCTTATTGTTATGGATTCTCTCTGATTGTGACTGTAGTATATGGCCTTATTGTTATGGATTCTCTCTGATTGTGACTGTAGTATATGGCCTTATTGTTATGGATTCTCTCTGATTGTGACTGTAGTATATGGCCTTATTGTTATGGATTCTCTTTGATTGTGACTGTAGTATATGGCCTTATTGTTATGGATTCTCTCTGATTGTGACTGTAGTATATGGCCTTATTGTTATGGATTCTCTTTGATTGTGACTGTAGTATATGGCCTTATTGTTATGGATTCTCTCTGATTGTGACTGTAGTATATGGCCTTATTGTTATGGATTCTCTCTGATTGTGACTGTAGTATATGGCCTTATTGTTATGGATTCTCTCTGATTGTGACTGTAATATATGGCCTTATTGTTATGGATTCTCTCTGATTGTGACTGTAGTATATGGCCTTATTGTTATGGATTCTCTCTGATTGTGACTGTAGTATATGGCCTCATTGTTATGGCCACCTTCTTACAGCTGGCTTTTATGGGGGGGAGGTTTCACACCGAGAGAGTCTCTGTTCCAGCTCATTAACACCGAATGGAAATCAGCTTTTCTGCTCAGCCCCTTTGACACTGATATTTGTTAAGCTTTTACATGCTACGGTTCAGCTGGCTTTCTCCGTTTAGACACCCGAGAACCTAAACACGTTCTAAGCTCCTGTGAGTTAATGGCTTGACATCATAAAAGCATTATACATTTTATTATGTTAATTGGACGGTTCAGAGTGTCGGGTCACTTAGAAATGTCTGTCCATTCAAAAACATCAGGCAGATCTTAAATATCGTGTAGATGTTTGTATATGACTTCTGTAATTTGTAAAACGGCAGATGTTTAATACTGATATGCCAAAATAGTATGCCCATATGACATTATGCCAAATATGTTGGCCCATGTGCCGCTAAAACAGCACCAACCTGCATAAAAAGCAGATGCGGAAGGTGTGTCAGAACCGACCTGAGCCAAAACCCACAGTCTGACCAGAACACAACCAACATTTGAGTGTCTTAGACCATGTTAACGTGCTATTTATGTACACGGGCGCGAACATGTCCGCCAACGTCTCACTGCTTCCACGACCTGAACTAATTATTCATTCTCCCCTTTTAGGGCCAATTGTTTTATTGACTGGATCCTTTCAGGATGTCAGTCCTCCGGCCATCGTTCCCTTGGGCTTGTTACTCACCGGTTCAGTGAGGGAGATCCAATCGTATTACAGGGGGTCCCGGGTATTTCATATTCGTGGACACGCCGATGGTTCTCCGGTTAATTGCACTTGCACCCTGAAATCCTGCGGACACGGGGTGGGGGGGGGCTTAATGCCAGAACTTCAGACCTGCCATTGTTTGGGTTCTCTGGTTCCAGACACCCTGTGGAAGGAACGGCACCAGGGCAGTCTGTGGGTGTTTAGGGCACTCTCTATCGTCAACAGCAATACCAAAGCTGTTGTGTAACTATGTTAGCCTGTTAGCCTCAAGTCAGACATCGTAAGATATTTAAACATAATTTGTGCTAGACAGGATCAGATTGCCTATCCATAAGAGAGCTGAGGTAAAGTCTGGATGAAGGACACGAGAAAGACACAGAGACCCCAGCATGACCAGTAATTAACGAAACATCACGTGGCAAACTGGTCCGGGTTCCCCCTGTCAGCACCTAGCTAGAGGTTCTGCTCCACCAGCCATCGGTCCCCAGCACACGGTGGGATTTCATTTCCCATGCTGATACACCCAGCAGCAATCAGCCCAGGTCGAGGGACTGTAATACATATGGCTCTGGATACTCCTCTAGATGCCATAGGGGACCTGAACCCTCACAAAACGACCATTCTGTCGTGAGTCTATGCGAGGTACGAGGTGGGTGTTGATCGATATGCTAAATACAAATTGGCTCTACGGAGCTCTACGGGGCCTGTAGCCCACCAGTTACAGCCCAGGGTGCTGAGCTCTACAGTTCAATGCTGAACGTTTCAACCAAGAACCAGTCGAGGTGGCTAACTGGTCTAAGATGGCTGCTGTGCTAATAGTTCCTCGTGTGTGGAGGTTCATGGTGGTGCCGGCTGGGAGGGCCATTCTCATGGCCAGTTCGGAGGTACCTGGGCTCTGACCGACATCTCCGCCTGTGCCAAACTGCTCTGTCACGCCACACGCGTGACACACTCTCTCGCTCTGACCCGTGGCGTATGTCAGCAGTAGTACCTGCATTACTGAAGTGACATGTCCCAGATGGGTCTGTAGTGGAGATCAGCATTAATGTGTGGAGGCCATTTAGTGTGTGTGTGTGTGTGTGTGTGAAGATGGTGCTGGGATGGCTGCAAATATCAGGGTCGGTCTGCTGTAGCAATTACATTTAAGCTCATCACCTTTGATGAGCTCTCTCGCTCTGTCTGTCACTCTCTCTTGCTTGCTCCCTCTATCTCTTTACCCTTCCTCTGTCTCTCTTCCTCTGTCTTTCTCTCTGCCTCTCCCCTCCTCTCCCTCTCCCCGCCCCTCTCTCTCTCTGTCTCTCCCTCTCTTTCTCTCCCTCCCTCTATCCCTCCATCTCTCTTTCTCTTAGTCCCTCTCACTCCCCCCTCTCTCTCCCTATCTCTCACTCTCTCTCCCTCTCTCCCTCTCTCCCTCTCTCCCTCTCTCACTCTCTCACTCTCTCACTCTCTCACTCTCTCCCTCTCTATCTCTCTATCTCTCTATCTTTCTCTCTATCTCTCTCTCTCTCTCTCTCCATTTGATCAGCAGAGTATTGAACAGGAGCACAGTGGAGCATGAGTCAGCACTTTGAGAAAAGTGACTAGGTAGCACATCCGATCTGGATCCCGGTAGTGATACCGACCTGTTCCTGGGTCTGGCCCAACTTCATTTACCTTACAGCTGTGGAAATAGACAAAAGAACTGACACGCGAGACAACATTATAGCATAGTTATGTTAATTAATGATATTACAAACCTGTGTTCTGACTGTAATTGCTGTCGCTGTAGTCTAGCAACAGCCGAAGACTGCTAATACATGAACTATTAAGGTGGGCTGTTATGGTTTGTATCATGGTGATTACATTGGTACCGGTATTAAGGTGGGCTGTTATGGTGATTACATTGGTACCGGTATTAAGGTGGGCTGTTATGGTTTGTATCATGGTGATTACATTGGTACCGGTATTAAGGTGGGCTGTTATGGTTTGTATCATGGTGATTACATTGGTACCGGTATTAAGGTGGGCTGTTATGGTGATTACATTGGTACCGGTATTAAGGTGGGCTGTTATGGTGATTACGTTGGTACCGGTATTAAGGTGGGCTGTTATGGTGATTACATTGGTACCGGTATTAAGGTGGGCTGTTATGGTTTGTATCATGGTGATTACATTGGTACCGGTATTAAGGTGGGCTGTTATGGTTTGTATCATGGTGATTACATTGGTACCGGTATTAAGGTGGGCTGTTATGGTGATTACATTGGTACCAGTATTAAGGTGGTCTGTTATGGTGATTACATTGGTACCAGTATTAAGGTGGTCTGTTATGGTGATTACATTGGTACCAGTATTAAGGTGGTCTGTTATGGTGATTACGTTGGTACCGGTATTAAGGTGGGCTGTTATGGTGATTACATTGGTACTAGTAGGTTTCATGTTCCACTAGCTCATGGCTGTTAAAGCAGTTAGCGGTAATGGAGGAGCTTTACCAAGCGTGACCAGTCTACTGCTGGAGGGTTTTATATGACTCTGTCTCTCTCCTCCTGAACCCTACTCTCCTCATCTCCTCTCCAGTGTCTCCAATCAACTCCTCCTCTCCACTCCTCCTGTCCTCTCGTCCTTCTGCGCTCTCTCAGTCGCCAGTCTGACAGCCAGTCAGTCCCTCAGCTAGTCAGTCAACCATTCAGTCCATTTGCCACCCAGTCCATCATCCAGCCAGTCAGTCCATCATACAGTCGGACAGCAAGTCAGTCAGCCAGTCAATCGATCAGCCAGTCAGTCCTTTAGCCAGTCACAGCATGACCCAGTCAGACAGCCAGTCAGTCTCCAGCTAGTCAGACTCCAGCTAGTCAGTCCATCAGACAGTCAGTGGATCAGACAGGCAGTCAGGGGCCAGTCAGTCTCCAGCTAGTCAGTCTTCAGACAGGCAGTCAGGGGCCAGTCAGTCTCCAGCTAGTCAGTCTTCAGACAGGCAGCCAGGGGCCACTGCTAGCAATCCCAGTGGATTCAGTATGGCCCTTTGAGCCCATGATGCTACGACTTCCTCCCCAGCTTCAGCCAATCCCAGTAGTGATGTGCCGGGACAAAGGCAGCTGGCCAATAAGCATTGCAGCAGAGGTCCCCTGATACCCCAGTAAACAGACTGATGTCCCAACACTCAGACCCAGTGTAGTTAGAAAAAAATACCAAAAAACATTGCAATTTAGTCTATCATGTTTCGTTACATGCTGTCCGTTTTCCAAATCTACAGACAAGTAGCAGTACAGTGCAACTGGGAGTTTATTCCCTTATTGACCAAGAAGCGGCATCCCGGAAGACTTTCGAGATCAATAAGGAATTAATGTTCTAGTTAAACTATTTCACTTTGAATTTATTTCACCACCATCAACAATTTTCTGCAGGACAAAACCCGCATCAGCATTTTGTCAGTCGAGCATTATTTTAATGTTATTTTAAACCTCCACCTTAAGGTAAGTATCTACGCAGAGTGAAATATAGCATTCAGTAGGCTGTTGTCTTGGCTCTCCTTCAACTGTATATAGTATTGGACAAACAGACACATCCTTGCAACCAAAACGGTCTATTACCACTGTTTTCACCAGAAACACAAATTCATTAGGTCATTAACTCATGATGCTGTACTCCGGGAACAGGAATGGTTCACGTTTGCACCCCCGCGCCCCCCTCCCACCCCCTCTCCACATCATGTGACCCTAGAGTCTGAAAGGCTGTCAGGTTGGGGGTCTGTGGGGGGGATTGGGGTGGCGGTTTGTTATCTGTGCCGGGGCCGAGCTGGCGTGCAGTTAGCCGTCTGTGCCAAACACAACAGCTCCCGGCTACTCTCTCGGATTTATTTATGAAAAGAAATATTAAAGTAGCCCGTGGGGGGGGGCATCGCCATTATCCCCAGAGAAAACCCTGGGTGCATTCTGACCCCGGTACAGTGGAGGGGGAGGAACCGCGTGGATGATTTAGATTTCCACGCCGCGTTTTTTATCGTCCGCATTAGCATAGGACCCGTTCATTTTGTGACAGCGGAGAATTTGCATTTGGCTTAAGGGCGGAGCCATAGGTTTCAGGGCACGTTCTAATGTGGCAACCTGTCAAAGATCTGCGGGAGCCGCCGTGAAATCGACCGGGACATTTCACGCTCAGCCTCCTCGTTCAGACCGTTTGAAGTGGTTCGAGGGCACGTGCTAAAATACGCCACCTCCTTATGGTCTCGATTTGAGGATCTTCAAAGGGATTGGCCCATGGAGCTCCAGTATAGACCAGTTGGCACCGTAAAAGCAAACCACGCCCTGGGATGATGTCACTGTGTGGTTATTTCTAAGCAGTGTGCGATCAGGATTAAGAGAGAGAGACGTAGTTAGTGAGTATGTGTGTGTGTGTGTGTGTGTGTGTGTGTGTGTGTCAGACGTCAGGTCAGGTCTTCTCAGATATACATCTCCATCCTTCTTTTTGGCTCCTGTGATCTGCTCGGGGTGGTGCTTCAGTCAAACCACATCTTCTCCATGTTCATTCGATTAGCCACACAGACATTCAAGCCACGTCGGTGAGTTTAGGATTGGGATCACTGATTAGCAGTGGTGGTTAACAGAATAGCCACACCATCACAGCTTCTACCAGCAGTGTCTTCTCAGCATCCAGACAGCAGAATACTAGAGGCTCTCGTGGATAAACACGGTGACATGTTTTTATTTCTGAAATGGCATTGGACTGGATTCAAACTCAAAGTCCAGCAGGTGTTCACAGGTGGTGGACTAAATTAGGTCTCTGTATGTAGTGTTCCATTGAAAAGGTGGTGTTTAAATTCATGGTGAAAAATATAGTCGAGTCTTAACATCCTGTGTATGGTGATGCCTTTCTCACCAGTTGGTATCACACCCGGCCTGGAGAGAGAAAGTCAGACACACAGAGACACACAGAGACACACACACAGAGACACACACAGAGACACACACACACACAGAGACACACACACACACAGAGACACACACACACACAGAGACACACACACACACACAGAGACACACACACAGAGACACACACACAGAGACACACACACAGAGACACACACACACACACACACACAGAGACACACACAGAGACACACACACACACACACACACACACACAGAGACACACACACACACAGAGACACACACACACAGAGACACACACACACAGAGACACACAGAGACACACAGAGACACACACACACAGAGACACACACACACAGAGACACACACACACACACAGAGACACACACACAGACAGAGTATCCATTCATTGATTACCGTGAGGGTGAGAGGACCATCACCTGGGGAACTACACCCAGTCCTCATTAACCCTCTGAGGGACTTACGTCTGTGTGTGATCACCTAAGGAACTACACCCAGTCCTCATTAACCCTCTGAGGGACTTGCGTCTGTGTGTGGTCACCTGGCTGGGGACCAACGGAGGATTATCTGGACGCGTAATCAGCTCAATGCTGGAGGTCGACTCAGCGTATTGCTACATAACAGCCGAATTGCGGGAACGTATGATGGGAAACTCCCCTCTGAACCCAATGGCCTCTAATCCAATCCGATAGGACGGGATGGGTTCCAGCTGATGTCCGGGAACAGCTTATTGAACGCGTATACATACGATCTCGTTTCGCTGGAAAGATAAACAACAGAAACGAGTCAAGATTGAAATTTCTATTGAACCTCATCCGTTACACTGTGTTGGTTGTTGAGCAGTGATATGTTTCACTCAAGCATAGAGCGTTTGATTTGCGTGAATATTTGCATTATTGAATTGATCCAACCCAGAGCTGTGTGTGTGTGTGTGTGTGTGTTTGTTTAGCAGAGGAATAATGTGTCATCCTGATAAGGTATGAGGTGGAATAAGGTGCAGTTGATTCTAAAGTGAATTCTCAGTCCTCCAGTTGAAACAAATAAACACTTGTTCGTGCAATCAGCTTTAAGGTCAGTAATACCAAAAAAGCTGTCTGTCAATAATGTTGCAGTTTTCTCTGTTTTCTCTTCGATCTCCGATACTACGATCACATCTAATATTCACTTCAGCACTGTGCAACAAGACACCGCCTCTCCATGTTTAATGTGACCAGGGATAAATGATAGTAGCACCAAAATAAATTTAAAAGAATCATAGTGAATTTCTGCTTACTACACTGAGAACACATTTCTAAACTATCATTTTATTATTGCATTTAAATATATATATATGTTGTTTACCTACAGCCATGCTATAACTTGTTTTACTGACCAATGATTATGAATCAAATGTTTCCCCGCCTAGCCTGGTACTTCAGCTTCTGACTGAGCAGAGGTGCAGCACGTAGCCTGTCAGAACCTAGCCTGGTACTTCAGCTTCTGACTGTGAGCAGAGGTGCAGCACGTAGCCTGTCAGAACCTAGCCTGGTACTTCAGCTTCTGACTGTGAGCAGAGGTGCAGCACGTAGCCTGTCAGAACCTAGCCTGGTACTTCAGCTTCTGACTGTGAGCAGAGGTGCAGCACGTAGCCTGTCAGAACCTAGCCTGGTACTTCAGCTTCTGGCTGTGAGCAGAGGTCCAGCACGTAGCCTGTCAGAACCTAGCCTGGTACTTCAGCTTCTGGCTGTGAGCAGAGGTCCAGCACGTAGCCGTCCCGTTAACTCACTGTTCCCTGAGAGCTGGCTAAATTCCCCCCAGCCTGTTTTGTCCTTAAAGCTAATTGTACGGACAGTGTTTATTCGTTTAAGTCCGTTAGGCGCGTTCTCCGATTGTCAGTCGTTCTGTGTTAATCTAAACAATACAGGTTCTGGGAACGAGAACGATCCTATGTGCAGAGCGAAGGAGGTGTTGGGCATGAGAATGACTGGTGTTGTTTATCCCCAGTCGGTAATGATTCTGGTGAGCGTCTTTATGCCCTCAGGCACCTTCCAGATGAAACACTTCACCCCCTGGCTTTAATAACTAAACCTCCCCGTCCCCACGTTTTGTGCCCTCCGGCACCTTGCAGATGAAACGCTTCACCTCCTGGCTTTAATAACCACACCTCCCCGTGCCTTCGCTGCGTTTCCCCGCTTCCGTCTGCGCCTACTTTTCCGCGTCTCAGTCTGCTTTTCGCTCCGTTCTACTCGTCCATCGGATGCCGACACTCAGGGATTCAATCTGTTTTACGATCATCCCCGTGCCGAGTCGCCAACGCTGCCCCTCCGCTACTCTGGAAGTGTGTTTGTGTGTGTGTGTGTTTGTGTGTGTGTGTGTGTGTGAAATACATGGATGGGGAGCAGTGATAAACCCAGTTCTAGGCTCATTCCACAGAGTCGCTCTAACGTTATTACAGAAGATGGATTTGTGTTATCAAGGCGTCTGGGCACTGATGCAGCGCCGTGACCCCTGACCCCTTAGTGCTTGAAAGCCCTGCTGGCTTTGTGATTTATTCTGTCTGTTCTTTCTCTCCTTTTCTCTGTTCTCTCCGCGGTCCCCCGCTCACTCTTCGTCACAACAACATTGTCTCACCTAACTGGCTTTATTAATAGATGTATAATCCAGACCTCAAACCATGTCCTGGTTGAGTTGATGCATCATTCAGATCTCACCATGCTCACATGTTCAATAGTAGACTTCTCTATATAGTGGACTCCTCCATCCTCCCAGTCCTTACGTTCAAATGGACTCCTCCATCCTCCCAGTCATTTCATTCAAATGGACTCCTCCATCCTCCCAGTCCTTCCATTCAAATGGACTCCTCCATCCTCCCAGTCATTTCATTCAAATTGACTCCTCCATCCTCCCATTTTTTCATTCAAATGGACTCCTCCATCCTCCCAGTCATTTCATTCAAATGGAGTCCTCCATCCTGCCAGTCATTTCATTCAAATGGAGTCCTCCATCCTCCCAGTCATTTCATTCAAATGGACTCCTCCATCCTCCCAGTCCTTTCATTCAAATGGACTCCTCCATCCTCCCAGTCCTTTCATTTAAATGGACTCCTCCATCCTCCCAGTCATTTCCCAATGGCTCACATCAACACATGCTTGTCAGTTTTTCCTCTACGTATATTTCTTCAGGCATTTCTACAGGCACATACCAAGCATTAGTCAATTACATTATTGTATTAATGTATTTAACAGGTGACCAGTTAAGTCTGGAGATGGCTCCGTGACGTATTTCGGTCTGCACACGACCTGCCTGGGTCTTTATTAGTAGTACAGGTTTCTGGCATCTTTGTTCGGTCTAGTCTGGCCGTGATCAGAGAACGCAGTCGCAGAAAATGCTCTCTGTTCACAGGAGCTGCAGTAATGAGTTCTCCCTTTCCGCAAACAAACACAGACTTGTGTGATGGGAGAATAACGGGAGAATGGAATCCTGCGTTGATATCACACTGTGTCTGCCGAGTTATCACATATCGATTCACACCAGGACCCAGTGGCAACATCCCACACAGTCCTCTTTCACACACACACGCCAAACACACACGCACACACACACACGCACAGACACACGCACAGACACACACGCCAAACACACACGCACAGACACACACGCAGACACACACGCAGACACACACGCACAGACACACGCACAGACACACGCACACACGCACACACACACGCACACACGCACACACACACACACACACACACAGACACAAACGCACAGTCACACACGCAGACACACACGCACACACGCACACACGCACACACACACACACAAACACACAAACACACACGCACAGACACACGCACACATCAGAAGGACACAGTTACCCAGCATGGTGCAAACAGCAATCAAGCACACACCACACACACACACATCACACATCACACATGCACACTCCACACACATACACCACACACACCACACCAGATATTGACAAACAAACCGACTAGTTTATTTTTCCCATGAATTCCTTAGCCCTTTTTTTACTCTTCATCACGTGAATCGAGGTGTAATTTGTCCTTAGCGATACCAACCATCCAAAAGCAGCCAGAGAGACCGGCTGGTATTAAAATAAGATAACATTCCACCCTCTGGCGCATCGTTTCCTCTGTATCTTTAATTCTCTGCCTTTTCCTTTGTTGGAGGGAATTCTTCCACCATGTTCCCGTCTGATGATAAGGAAGGAAAACGTTAGGAAAAGTAGTCGGAAAATTGGATACTCCTGGGGCCTAATTAGGTCAGCATGTTTCCCGTCTCCAAGAGATCATTTGGAATTCTGTTTTGATACTGAATGTGAATATGATTTAGATATAATTAGTCCCTCTAAATCCCCCCCCCACCCCCGCATGCCCGCTCTGCTGTACTCCTCTTTGTGTTCCTGGATACACCACTTTCTCATTGAGCCCTGATCAATGCATGGAGCTCGACTCACTGACGCCCTGTGTGTGTGTGTGTGTTTGTCATTGTGTGTAGAACAGTGTGTTCCAACGGCGCTGAGGTAATACATCAGTCAGACACTCTCCCTGCCACCTCGTGTTAAACAGGACTAGAGGAATATATTGTGTTTTCGGCTGTGGTTGATGCAGGGTGTGTTCATATAACACTTAGTGGAGTATAAAGCTGAGTGAGCCACCACTAATATGAGCTGGGGCCAAATGTCTCATAACAGGCTGCATGGAACCATTTAGATCGGCCACTCTAGTGTGATGCATGTGACAGCTTGGGCCCCTGTATATCTGTCTGTCTCTCTGCCGTGTCGGTCTCTCTGCCGTGTCTGTCGCTCTGCCGTGTCTGTTTCTCTGTCGTGTCGGTCTCTCTGCCGTGTCTGTCGCTCTGCCGTGTCTGTGTCTCTGCCGTGTCTGTCTCTCTGCCGTGTCTGTCTCTCTGCCGTGTCTGTCGCTCTGCCGTGTCTGTCGCTCTGCCGTGTCTGTGTCTCTGCCGTGTCTGTCTCTCTGCCGTGTCTGTCTCTCTGCCGTGTCTGTCTCTCTGCCGTGTCGGTATCTCTGCCGTGTCTGTCTCTCTGCCGTGTCTGTCTCTCTCTGCCGTGACTGTCTCTCTCTGCCGTGACTGTCTCTCTCTGCCGTGACTGTCTCTCTCTGCCGTGACTGTCTCTCTCTGCCGTGTCTGTCTCTCTGTCGTGTCTGTCTCTCTGTCTGTCTGCTTTGTCTGTTTCTCTGCCGTGTCTGTCTCTCTGCCGTGTCTGTCTCTCTGCCGTGTCTGTCTCTCAGCCGTGTCTGTCTCTCTGCCGTGTCTGTGTCTCTGCCGTGTCTGTCTCTCTGCCGTGTCTGTCTCTCTGCCGTGTCTGTCTCTCTCTGCCGTGTCTGTCTCTCTGTCGTGTCTGTCTCTCTGTCTGTCTGCTTTGTCTGTTTCTCTGTCGTGTCGGTCTCTCTGTCGTGTCTGTCTCTCTGCTGTGTCTGTCTCTCTGCCGTGTCTGTCTCTCTGCCGTGTCTGTCATCTCTCTGTCTGTTATCTGTCATGCCACAGCAGTCCTATAGTGGGCAGTATATTGGCAGTATTCCACACCAAACCCCTGCGATGTCTTATTGCTATTGTGAACTGCTTAACATCGCATTTGGAACAGTACATAGACAGGACATGTCAAAGAGGTGTGCACGTTTATAACACGTTTATAAACCACAGCTTTCACAGACAATCAGAATTCAGAATAGAAATGTCGACATGTTTCTGGATTTATTCCAGTCCCCTTCTTGGCCAGGTTTCCTTTTCTGAAGAGACTTTGTCACAGTGAACCTCTCCTGGTTACTCATAGGCTGAAGAAAAACCTAGACAAACTACGGATAGAAATAGACACGGCAGTCCAGGCCAGGAAAATCATTGACAGCTTACACGTGGATAAGCAGGTTGGTCTGTCCTGTCTAATTGAGCCTATTGGATTCTACGTCATTTACAGATGAGGCTCGTTGTGTAACGCGTCCGCTCATGAATATGCAGGTTAACAAGGGCTCTTTAGCCGTCACTCTGGCGTCGCTCTCGCGGCCGGAGCTCTCCGAATACAGCCAATGATGCTGTTCCGGTATGTTCTCTCTGTGTGTGTGTGTGTCTGAGGGGACGGGGTTGATTGCCGGTGCAGGAGATGCAGTGACGCCAGTTCAAAGCCCCAGAACAAAGTGCTCCCAGGCTTCTCACTGCTCGTCTTCGACGGGGTCGCCATAGAAACCTCCTTACATTCCGCTCACACGTACACAACACAGAAGTGAAGTAGAAAATATAACGACCCATTCTTCTCTCTCTCTCTCTCTCTCTCTCCCTCTCTCTCTCTCTCTCTCCCCCTCTCTCTCTCTGTCTCCCTCTCTCTCTCTCTCTGTCTGTCTCTCTCATTGCTTCTCTTTATCACTCCCTGCCTTGCTTTCTTTCTCTTCTCATATTTTTCAGTCCTTTTCTTTCACTGTTTCTCTCCTCATGTTCTCTTTGTGTCCTTTTTAATACAGACACACACACACACACACACACACACTTGTTTACCACACCCGCAAGCAAACATAGTGCTAAACTGGCCTGGTCCTGATTTCAATAAACATTAAACCAAGCAAACAAACAAGGCAAGGTTTTTAAATAATTAAAAAAAATATCCCAGGAGAACCATGTCAGAGAGAGAGAAAGACAGTAAGAGAAAATGAAAGGTGATGAAAAGAAAAAAGAATCGAGGTGTGCGTATGTGTGTGTGTGTGTGTGAGAGAGACAGCAAGAGGCAATGTGTGAATTTGTATTTGCATGCAAAGTATTTGTCTACCTGCAAATGAGAACGCTCGCCACAGCCGACCAAGCAGAGTGCTGCGTAACATTATTTCTGAGAGGATTGCATAGCAACAGTGTATCCAGGCACAGCCTCCGAAACAGATGCATCTGCTAGAGGAGGACCAGGGAAGATGTGTCAAAGGTAGGAATCGATCTGGAAAAAACAACCGCTTGAGGGAAACTCGCGATCGACAAAACAAAAAGACCAACACGATTCTCTTCTAGGCATGCGTGCTAAATTCACAGCTAGATGTGAACATTTTGTCGGGCACAGCTCATCTGTGGGTGTCTCTGACCTAGATGTGTGTTTTGTGCGTTCAGTCACCGTGTCGTGTGGGTTGGCTAAAGGTGGATGGACCTAGTGTTTGTGTGGAGGAGGCTTAGGCAGAACACCAGAAGCAGATCTCCTCTGCTGGCTGGCACGACAGACACGACAACACACGCTCTTTGTCTTCTTTCACGTTGGAAATTTGTACGACGAGTCAAGAGAGGGGCGGGGCATCCGAGACAGCAGAGGGGCTGTTAATGGGTACTTGGAGCTTTATTGGGTCTTTTATTGTACTGATATGGCAGGAGGCTTTTTACACTGACAGACAGACAAACAAGAAAAACAGAGAGTGGAGAGTTTTCCTTCATAATGTCAACGGTCCTTTCCGCTCCCAGCTACTCTGCCTTCCTTTGTGATTATGTAGGCAGATATTGTCCTACTATCCTTTGTGACTATGTAGGCAGATATAGTCCTACTATCCTTTGTGACTATGTAGGCAGATATAGCCCTACTTTCTACTTTATAATTTAAACTAACGGTTGATCTTTGATCGGATGATAATGTAAACTAACTGTTGATCTTTGATCGGATGATAATGTAAACTAACTGTTGATCTTTGATTAGATGATAAAGATGTGCCTCTGTCTTATCCAACAGACTGCTGTGTTGATGACAAACAAATGGAGAATTTAACATTGCTCTTTATAACTAAATCTGTGGGAAGACTTATTGTGGTTCTGTTTACTTACTAACGACTAAATCTGTGGGAAGACTTATTGTGGTTCTGTTTACTTACTAAAGACTAAATCTGTGGGAGTCTTATTGTGGTTCTGTTTACTTACTAACGACCAAATTTGTGGGAAGTCTTATTGTGTTCTGTTCACTTACTAATGACTAAATCTGTGGGAAGTCTTATTGTGGTTCTGTTTACTTCCTAACAACTAAATCTGTCTGAACATCTGTCTGAACACGACAAGCAGTTGTCAGTCAACACGATCGTTCCAGGTACGTGGCTGAAGTATTCCTTCAGACGCCGTCTCAGTTAGTAAGTCTAGGACTACAACCATTGTGTCGTTACTATGGTAAAGAAAAAGACGCTGCCCACCTGTTTGTTAGTTCATATTCGTCTGTACATTAAATTACTCTCCTCGTGGGACATTTGTCGACAGTTCGATTATTTTGCTACACAATGACGTTTTTGCGAAGACTGACAGTATCTTGCGTCCCTGTATGTGAACATGAGTTTGAGCATTTATCTAGCATCTTTAATATTGTGGAGAGGGAGGCTGATCGCGGGGGCTCTTTTGTGATGCAATTTAGCTGTCAACCAGTGAATAGCGTGCTCCGAAGGCACCCTGTATGGAGGAGGAAATGTCATTTGTTTCAGATCTCATGTGATTGAGTTGTGGAAATGTACTTTGAATGCTTCCCTGTCACAGAGAAACAGCAGGCTATCTCTGCGTCTAATTTTACAGGTCAAACATGCCATGTAATTGTCTGTGTGTGTGTGTGTGTGTCGGGAAGAAGCGTGAAAGGGTTTTGCATATGAATCAGGTGGTGACAGACAGTGCGGGGGGGGTGGAGGGCAGGTGGGTGGAACTGATGGAGCCCCACCAGCCAACTGATTGGAGCATTGTGACAGACTGAAGGTTCTGGTGGCCAATCATTTGGCCTGAGGTGAGGGCCTTCAGAGGGTTTAGGATCCACTACAGGGGCAAGGAAGTTGATCCAGTTACGGATGACGGGTTACAGTTTTCACTCTGCCTCTTGCCCCACCTGTTTTGAGCCAGACACTCCCAGGGTGACACATCGGTCTAAGCTGCTGCCTCCGTTGCACATGTACTGCTGCAACATGGGTTCGAACTTTGAATCTGTTTTCCGTTTTTGGCGAGAAAAAAATATCTTTCCCTACCTTCCAACCCAATAAAGCGTAGTAATGCACGAACAGACCATGCCGTACTATATAAATGTATATACAGTATTTATTCAGACCGTATATTTTCTGCACTGTTCTGTTTTTGCAGAAATCAATCCCGTGAATGAACCAGAATGCATCCATCCAGTAGGTTGGTAATGTACAGAGTTGTTCGGTCGCGCTTTTCGGTGAATTAACGTCCGTGGTCTTCTGGCTGTTTTTTCTCTATTCCAGCTGACATCATATCAACGGTCGAGTTTAACCCAACTGGAGAGCTGCTGGCAACAGGGGACAAGGGCGGGAGAGTTGTGGTGTTCCAGAGAGAGCAAGAGGTAAGACCAGCCAGTACCCCAATACTCATCACACGTCTCACATCCTGGCATTCTAATGAGTCACACAAGAGGTAAGACCAGCCAGTACCCCAATACCCACTAATGAGTCACACAAGAGGTAAGACCAGCCAGTACCCCAATACCCACTAATGAGTCACACAAGAGGTAAGACCAGCCAGTACCCCAATACCCACTAATGAGTCACACAAGAGGTAAGACCAGCCAGTACCCCAATACCCACTAATGAGTCACACAAGAGGTAAGACCAGCCAGTACCCCAATACCCACTAATGAGTCACACAAGAGGTAAGACCAGCCAGTACCCCAATACCCACTAATGAGTCACACAAGAGGTAAGACCAGCCAGTACCCCAATACCCACTAATGAGTCACACAAGAGGTAAGACCAGCCAGTACCCCAATACCCACTAATGAGTCACACAAGAGGTAAGACCAGCCAGTACCCCAATACCCACTAATGAGTCACACAAGAGGTAAGACCAGCCAGTACCCCAATACCCACTAATGAGTCACACAAGAGGTAAGACCAGCCAGTACCCCAATACCCACTAATGAGTCACACAAGAGGTAAGACCAGCCAGTACCCCAATACCCACTAATGAGTCACACAAGAGGTAAGACCAGCCAGTACCCCAATACCCACTAATGAGTCACACAAGAGGTAAGACCAGCCAGTACCCCAATACCCACTAATGAGTCACACAAGAGGTAAGACCAGCCAGTACCCCAATACCCACTAATGAGTCACACAAGAGGTAAGACCAGCCAGTACCCCAATACCCACTAATGAGTCACACAAGAGGTAAGACCAGCCAGTACCCCAATACCCACTAATGAGTCACACAAGAGGTAAGACCAGCCAGTACCCCAATACCCACTAATGAGTCACACAAGAGGTAAGACCAGCCAGTACCCCAATACCCACTAATGAGTCACACATTTTTCCAGACGCCCTTCATTCGACCTCTTGCCAATGTCCTATGTACGGTGCATCTCAACGATGGGTATAAACCAGCATCCTATCTTCATTGTGTTTTAATAAAATAAACCTTTATGAAGTTAGTATGAGCATCTCCGCATTCATGCCCACCTATGGACGCCGTTCTAGTTTCGTCCCCCTGGTTACCAGTAGTACCAGTGATGGTGTCGGCTAGCTGGGGACGTTAATGCACTGGCTGCAGGGGGGTTCTATGCAGAGATTAAAGGGCGCTCTGGGAAATCCGAGCCCCGCCTACGGACGCTAGATGAAAGGACTAGACACTGTCTAAGTCTTATTTCTGGCTGGGGGAGAAAAATGAATGTCAGGAACCCCCAACCCCCCCCCCCATACCGTCTCTGTTTTCTTTCTTTTCCCTTCCAGTAGATTGGAAGGTTCTCCATAGCATCCACTAATCTCCTCACCAGAGGCGTAACAGTGACCCCCCCACTAACATCGCCGCGCCTCTCTTCTCCCTCTCCCATCCCCCCGTCTCCACCCCCGCAGAGGGCAAATCTGTTTCCATTAATACCCGCCCCTCTGCTTGTGGCCGTCTGATTTGGCTCTATTGATTCTGAGGTATCCCGAGGAGAGACCTACCTGCAGCGTGGACTAAGCTGGGGCTAGTCTTCCGGGCTATTGAGCGATCTCCGTCCACCCTGGCTATACACCCTGACAGCTGCACAAGAGGTTTAACCCTCTCCTGTCCGATTTCTCGTATTTCTGCTCGCTGACGAACACTGCGTGGATGCAAAATGAGCGCGCAGTGTCGGCAGTTCTGTCAGCGCACGGGATGCGGTAGAAGGATAGAGGCAACAGCTCTGGACATACACAGTCACGTCTATTGTTTTGTTTGCTGGGTCGTTTCACAGCCCTCGCTAGCATACAGGCAAGATATAGAGATATATATACATAGAAATAGAGAGCAGGAACCCGGTCACATCTGCGGCTGTGCAACTGTCTGGGGTCGCCGTTTCTTCAATGTATTCAGTGCAAATGGGAAAATCCTCCCCACGTTAAAAATGTACACTCGTCTTTGTGTCCCGCATGCAATGTAACTACTACTGGCCTGGTTTAGAGTGTCTGAACAGCTGAATATTCTGAAACATGTTTACCTGTACAGTGGAGAAATACATGGTTAATATATATATATATGTATATATATATATATATATTTGAATGTATTTTAGGATGAATGTAAAATATTAACAAATCGTCCAAATAATGCACTTAGATAATTACTGACGTCACTTAATGTATTTATACTTTTAGACAGGAAATATACAGCGTTGTGCTAATCTTTTTGTTCGCATATATTCCACCTTCACACACCCTTCTATTCCGTTGTGAATACCATTGCGTTCCCGTTTCTCCCCGATAACCCTGAGACGTGTCGTTTGTGTTTCAGAGTAAGAACCAGCCCCATCGGAGAGGGGAGTACAACGTTTACAGCACCTTCCAGAGCCATGAGCCGGAGTTTGATTATCTGAAGAGCCTGGAGATCGAGGAGAAGATCAACAAGATCCGCTGGCTGCCTCAACAGAACGCCGCCTACTTTCTCCTCTCGACCAATGGCAAGTCACACTGCTACTCCCGGTGGCATTTGGGAGTTTGAGCTTCTCTTGCTTTTGGCGCACATTTGGTTCTGTTTCATCCGTTACCTCATCCATTGTGTTGCACGCAGCTTTGATGTCATCCAACCAGTAATGTTTGGACACCACACTGGAACACACTGTATTAAATAGAGAACTGCATCAACAGACAGACTCTGGACCAGTAATGTTTGGACACCTCACTGGAACACACTGTATTAAATAGAGAACTGCATCAACAGACAGACTCTGGACCAGTAATGTTTGGACACCTCACTGGAACACACTGTATTAAATAGAGAACTGCATCAACAGACAGACTCTGGACCAGTAATGTTTGGACACCACACTGGAACACACTGTATTAAATGGAGAACTGCATCAACAGACAGACTCTGGACCAGTAATGTTTGGACACCTCACTGGAACTCACTGTATTAAATAGAGAACTGCATCAACAGACAGACTCTGGCCCAGTAATGTTTGGACACCTCACTGGAACATGCTGGCAGCAGGACTCTTTCATCAGGTTAATTGGAGGCTATTGATCTCAGCTGATATATCTGTTATCTGTTCATGCCAAACCCTGAGCGCTGCCCTAGTTCCAACACTGTAGCAGCACACTGCCTCCTTCCCCACCATCCCTTCCCCCCCCACACACACACAGCTATCTCCTCCAGACAGGCTGGCAGGCACACCTGTCCTAAAGCTTGCCCAGAGACTTCTGTTACTCATCTCTCTCCTCTCTTTTCCTGCTTGCAGATAAAACGGTGAAGCTTTGGAAGATCAGTGAGCGTGACAAAAGACCGGAGGGCTACAACTTGAAGGAAGAGGATGGACGGATCCGAGACCCAAGCACCATCACCGCCCTGCGGGTAATAATACCACCTCTTCCTATGCCCACAACCCTTATAGCAATTCCCCTAACGCCACCTCTCCGTGCCACCTCTCCGTGCCACCTCTCCGTGCCACCTCTCCGTGCCACCTCTCCGTGCCACCTCTCCGTGCCACCTCTCCATGCCACCTCCCCAATCGCCTGTGCCATTAAGGCTCCACATGACTGCCTAGGTCTGCGTCTAGCCCTCAGTACCACAGGGGGGATTGTAAAACTGGCCTGGTTTCGTATCTCACCAAAAGCACATGGCTGTTTGTGTGGGGGAGGGGCCTGTCTGGCCCTAGGGGGTATGGGGTGGGGGGGGGTTCTACCAGTTGTCCATGCTGCTGACTAACCACACATTACCCGGCTTCAGAGGGGACCCATCTGTCCAATCCAGTTTAAATCCAGGGGTCAGCACGAGGTCAAACGCTGTTACCGTCACCACAGGTAAAGACAAGAATTCTATGGTAAATGTTCATATTGGCTCTGAATTAGATCGGCTACAAACAGAGGTCTTGCTGTCTGCTTTTATACTCACACAAATAAATATTCTCTTCATCGTCGTGTGACAGTACACGACAGAAAGACCCTGCACTGTCGGAGTAGGATCCTGTCCTTTTTTATCCACTATAAAAAATGACCTACCTCTATCT
Organism: Dallia pectoralis; assembly: GCA_029465975.1. NCBI lineage: Eukaryota > Metazoa > Chordata > Actinopteri > Esociformes > Umbridae > Dallia > Dallia pectoralis. Next base: position 11,605,839 of record CM055746.1, read on the forward strand.
GTCAATAAGAGCTCAGAGAACAGTTCTTCTCCTTAGTATATATCATATTGATTGAGGAGAGGACAGACCGGTGCAGAAACTGTATCAGTGTTTTCCTTTCCGTACTCACACCAATCATACTTCTCTCATTATCCTCTCATTTTTCACCGCGGGTCCGAATCGACACGTACAGAACCCAGCATTTGCCAATCAATAGGAATCACATTACACTTAAGAGATGGATTTGTGGAACACCATGGATTGGGAAAATGCTGGCAGGAGAATGGGACCGGCAGTGTCCCAAGTCCAGTCCCTTTCAGCCGGGACCGTCATCTCCGTACTGTCTGATATTTAAACGCTTATGAGATGTGACGGCGCAAACATTTTGCCGCGATCAGTGGGTACTTTGAATATCTAATTTTGGACAAGCTAAATGTTTCTCGGGTACGACGGACTTCCTGCTGGAAATTATTTGTTTTTTACCACAAACGTGTGTTTGCTCAGCTCAGCTTGTGCACTGGTGATGACCTGTGGTTGTTCCGACTAAACATTTTTAGATACTGTAGGTATTTGGATTTGAAGCAGTCTTGACTTATTGCATAAGCTGATATGCTATTGGAATTGGGATCTATTCTATTATCGTCTGAGGCTTATAATGTTCATTTATAATGCTGTTGTGTGCATATGAAATTCAAATAGGATTTCTCTAAATAGACATTAAATCTATTGCTGATTGGTGCCGTTGGCTGTCAGTCACACTGAGGTTTACAGATTATCGGTATGATTTGGAAACCCCATGACAACCATCTGTGAGGAGGCTAAGTGATAAAGGTCGTTTTGCAAAGCGTCTCCTTTTAGAGGAACCCATAATCACCCGCTAGGTTTGATTCATGCCCGACTCATTCTACAGAGTAATTACTGTTCACCACAGCAGCTCCTGTCAGCCAATCATCTGCGAGTCAGACGTTTATGAAGGAAATAATGACCTCGGCAGTCTCAGCTGTGTAATCTGCTTCCACCTGTCACAGTGTGGCCGTGCCGTAGTAGTGAGAAACACTCATAATGCTAGCAGACTACTGTTCTCTACCTCTATATCGCAGACTACTGTTCTCTACCTCTATATCGCAGACTACTGTTCTCTACCTCTATATCGCAGACTACTGTTCTCTACCTCTATATCGCAGACTACTGTTCTCTACCTCTATATCGCAGACTACTGTTCTCTACCTCTATATCGCAGACTACTGTTCTCTACCTCTATATCGCAGACTACTGTTCTCTACCTCTATATCGCAGACTACTGTTCTCTACCTCTATATCGCAGACTACTGTTCTCTACCTCTATATCGCAGACTACTGTTCTCTACCTCTATATCGCAGACTACTGTTCTCTACCTCTATATCGCAGACTACTGTTCTCTACCTCTATATCGCAGACTACTGTTCTCTACCTCTATATCGCAGACTACTGTTCTCTAACTCTATATCGCAGACTACTGTTCTCTACCTCTATATCGCAGACTACTGTTCTCTACCTCTATATCGCAGACTACTGTTTTCTACCTCTATATCGCAGACTACTGTTCTCTAACTCTATATCGCAGACTACTGTTCTCTACCTCTATATCGCAGACTACTGTTCTCTACCTCTATATCGCAGACTACTGTTCTCTAACTCTATATCGCAGACTACTGTTCTCTACCTCTATATCGCAGACTACTGTTCTCTACCTCTATATCGCAGACTACTGTTCTCTACCTCTATATCGCAGACTACTGTTCTCTACATCTATATCGCAGACTACTGTTCTCTACCTCTATATCGCAGACTACTGTTCTCTACCTCTATATCTCTGACTACTGGTCTCTAACTCTATATTGCAGACTACTGTTCTCTACCTCTATATCTCAGACTACTGTTCTCTAACTATATCACAGACTACTGTTCTCTACCTCTATATCACTATTATGTGTGTCTGTGCAGGTGTTGGTTGATTGTGGGCAGAAGGTTGGAGGGCCACTGATCATTTAGCTCAGACGAGAGAATATGTGTGTGTGAGCTGCCACATATGTGCAATTATATGTGACTGGCTCTATCTGTGTCTGTGTCTGTGTCTGTGTCTGTCTGTGTCTGTGTCTGTGTCTGTGTCTGTGTCTGTGTGTGTGTGTGTGTGTGTGTGTGTGTGTGTGTGTGTGCGTGTGCGTGTGCGTGTGTGTGTGTGCTAGTGACTGTGTTTCCTGGTGGGGGTCCACATCTACAACTGCTCCTTTCGTATGGTTTTATAGCAGCTCTGTAAGGGGTTATCGTTTACCATCTATTTTTATAGCTCTTCCTGCATGGCCAGGGGACTCCGAGACAATAAAACACAACCCTGAGTAGCGCAGTCTAAGGTGGAGAGAGGAAGGCGTAGCCAGGGTTAGCCGCAAGTCGCTACACTGCATGATGTTGCTAGAGACCGTTTCTCGCCATCACTGTGTACTGGTTTCAGTCAGGATGTCTGCAGACATGCCTGTCTGAAAAGACGTGGGCTTGTTAACAGACGCACATTTCTCCAGAGATCACCATCAATTGTAGGACCGTAATGTTATTTGACGAAGGTCCTCGCGTGCAGAGATAATGACCATGTGACCTCCCGCTGTTTCAACGGAGTTGGCATGACATTAGTCTGCTCTTCTGAAGGAGCGCGTCTGAATCCGGCGCGCTTGCAGAGGAACAGGCCCCCGAAGCGAGTGTCAGACGAGGCCTTTCCCCGCGGGGGGTCTCAGTCTCCGTGCCCGGTCCCCTGCGGTGTGGAGAGTGCCTCGAGGCCCGTGAGGAGTTGTGTCTACATTATAGGCCCCTACTTCCTGTGAGAACACAAGGACCCCTGCTATGGTTGTTAGCAGGAGCTGTCCCCCAAAACACAGTGTCACAGTCTCATGATCAGACTGAAACACTGTCCCAAGTTACAGGCTATCTAATACATCAGGTTTCATGTTAACTCTTTATTTTTCTTTCACTCTCTCCCTTCTCTCCCTCCCTTCTGTCTCTTCCTCTCTTTCACTCTCTCCCTTCTGTCTCTTCCTCTCTTTCACTCTCTCCCTTCTCTCCCTCCCTTCTCTCTCTTTCACTCCCTCCCTTCTCTCCCTACCTTCTGTCTCTTCCTCCCTTCTCTCCCTCCCTTCTGTCTCTTCCTCCCTTTCACTCTCTCCCTCCCTTCTGTCTCTTCCTCTCTTTCACTCTCTCCCTTCTCTCCCTCCCTTCTGTCTCTTTCTCTCTTTCTTCTCTCTCTTTCTTCTCTCCCTTTCTTCTTTCTCCTTTTCTTTGTTCCATTCTTTCTCTCCCTTTCCTTCTCTCTCTCCCCCTCTTCCTCTCGCCCTGTCCCTTTCTTTCTTTCTCAGGTGCCGGTGCTACAGCCCATGGATCTGATGGTGGAGGCGACACCCAGGCGCGTCTTCTCCAACGCCCACACCTACCACATCAACTCCATCTCCGTCAACAGTGACTACGAGACGTACATGTCCACGGACGACCTGAGAATCAACCTGTGGAACCTGGAGATCACCAACCGGAGCTTCAGTATCCTTCACAAAACACCACGACTGAACTGGGTGTCGGCTCAGCTTCTCACTGGCATTTTTGAACCGGACGATTGAGACGGAACGTTTTTTATTTACGAATTCCATATTTTCTCTCCGTGAGGTGTATTGATTCGATGACTCGTGGTATGAATCCGCTGACGCCCTGTCGGACCAGAAAGCCCTTCATCAGCTCTTCTGAACAGAGAGCGCTCATACACGTTTCTCTAAATGGTATGCACTTTGAGCGATCAGCTTTTTAGTTGACATTGTGTGGCTCTCTGCAGCCATTAGCAAGCTGCTGGTACATCTGTCCATATCCCCCTGGGTCTTCCACGGTCTCCCTCTCCGCGTCTATCAGTCCGGTACGCATCCGAATGGTAATTGTCTGCATCTGCCTTCCTGACGTTTCACCTGCCCGTCTCTGTTGTCAGCTGCATTTCTCATATCTGCAACCTGTCCCAGAGAGAGGTCAACAAGGTCATCATTAGGGGCACATCCCCATTGATTTCCACTTTGAGGTTCCCAGCAGATCACAGATCACATATGCCCTGTGGACAGTGGAGATTATATGACTGAGCTTTGGGGCCCTGGGCAAATATTGAGCATCTTATTTACTGAGCCTCTTAACTCACGTATCAATCACTGTTGCTGTAGGCTAGCTTGTGGCTCTCCTCAACTGGTCTCTCTGGGATGGATCTGCTGCCCATCCTGTTTTTTATGTATCTAATGTCTTGAAATGCACAGGAATTTTGCTTCAATCATTGTTACATTATTTTTCTTTATTTCTAAATGTATTTTGCTTACTGCTGTGAAGGAGATTCACCACTCCTTCTTTTATTAGATGTTCCTTTAAATAGTCTGAAACTTTCCATCTTACTTGGCGGTCGAGAGCTCCTTCACCCGCTCCCTCCTCAGACATTGTGGACATCAAGCCGTCCAACATGGAGGAGCTGACGGAGGTGATCACAGCAGCAGAGTTTCATCCACACCAGTGCAACACCTTTGTCTACAGCAGCAGCAAGGGCACCATCCGCCTGTGTGACATGAGGGAGTCAGCGCTGTGTGACAACCACTCCAAATGTAAGACCTCGCCACAGACCTCGCCACAGACCTCGCCACAGACCTCGCCACAGACCTCGCCTCAGACCTCGCCACAGATCTCGCCACAGACCTCGCCACAGACCTCATTACAGACCTCACCACAGACCTCGCCTCAGACCTCGCCTCAGACCTCGCCACAGATCTCGCCACAGACCTCGCCACAGACCTCATTACAGACCTCACCACAGACCTCGCCTCAGACCTCGCCTCAGACCTCGCCACAGATCTCGCCACAGACCTCATTACAGACCTCACCACAGACCTCACCACCGACCTCGCCACAGACCTCGACACAGACCACAGATGGATATTCCAAGATGCCTCAAGTGGTGTCACATATTCATGGAAAACCCCATTCAGTAGCATTGAGGCCTGATCCACTATAAAATAATACTGTTTCAATTAATTTGAATAATAAGTGTTATTTTTTAATACTCTGGAATTTGAAATTCCCAAACTCGACTGGGGCTGTTGTATGTTCTATATAATGATGTTCTATATTATAAAGTTCCATATATTCATGTTCTATATAACTTTGTAAGCTCTGAAGCCCCCGGGTGAGTTATAGAACAGTGTTTAGAAAATAAAGTTCAAGTCATGCGAAGCTGCAGGTGGACAAGAAAGACATTTGAAAATAATGTTTTTTCTGAAGTGGTTATGTAGAAAGACAGTCCAATAGGGATTAAATAGTTTGTTTTTGCCCCTGTTGTTTTTGGCATCTTTGCATAAATGTACTTCTTTGAAAATGGCAGATCCAAGTGTCCACAGGAAACTGTGTGTATTCCCTGATGAAACAAAGATACTGACATTCCAAGGTCAGATGATGACACACTGTGTTCTTATCCGTTTGCCCTGAAGTCTTCGAGGAACCAGAAGATCCCAGTAACCGCTCCTTCTTCTCCGAGATCATCTCGTCCATCTCTGATGTCAAGTTCAGCCACAGCGGGCGCTACCTGATGACACGGGACTATCTCACTGTGAAGGTGTGGGACCTCAACATGGAGAGCAAACCTCTGGAGACCTATCAGGTAGAGTACAGCACTAATAGGCGGGTAGCAGATGGTGAACAACGCACAGTTAGCGTACTCCGTCGCTAGCTTGAAATGTCGATTCTACAATTACTGCCTCTTTGGACCACAGTCAAGAAGGCTGGTCGCGTGTGGTGCCAAGCGAAGGGGAGCGGGTCAGCTGTAAGTGGGGGACAAATCAGTTTCAGCGACAGCATGCTTGACGTCCGTTTCACACAGAATAGCGCCTTTCTGTTCTGTCCGTTTTCGCATCGTTTCGGAGATCAACTCAAATCACCCAACCGTTGAATGATATCGGGTTTGCTGGGTACCAATGCAAATGATGACTGACTGTATGTTTTCCAATGAATCTGGATAATCTGTCTGTCTCTTCCCCCTCAGGTACACGACTACCTGAGGAGTAAGCTGTGCTCCCTGTATGAAAACGACTGCATCTTCGACAAGTTTGAATGTGTCTGGAACGGGTCTGACAGGTGAGTCCTAGTCACTGATTAGTCCTAGTCACTCAGAGTCACTGATTAGAATAGAATAGACCAATATTGTCAGTTGTACAACTGAATGCCTTCAACTGAAATGTGTTCTCTGCATTTTACCCAACCCTGAGGTGCAGGGGGCAGCCCTAATCAGTTACCTGATTTGACTTCCACGTCACGGCGCCCGGGGAGCATTTTAGGGTTAACTGTCTTGCTCAAGGACAGAACGATGCGGTTTTCACCTGGTGGGGGGATTAGAACCAGGGACCTTAGGAACCACTAGGCCAACTTGACGCTGATTAGTCCTAGTCAGTCAGATTCACTGGTCAGTCCTAGTCACTGGTCAGTCAGATTCACTGATTAGTCCTAGAGCTGGTGGGATTGTAGCTTAGAAGTGAATATCTAACTTTATCTCCCATTCCTCCCACAGCGTCATCATGACCGGCTCCTACAACAACTTCTTCCGCATGTTCGACCGTAACACCAAGCGCGACGTGACCCTAGAGGCGTCGCGAGAGAACAGCAAACCACGCGCCGTCCTGAAGCCCCGGAAGGTGTGTGTGGGTGGCAAGAGACGCAAGGACGAGATCAGCGTGGACAGCCTGGACTTCAGCAAGAAGATCCTGCACACCGCCTGGCACCCGTCCGAGAACATCATCGCCGTGGCAGCCACCAACAACCTCTACATATTCCAGGACAAGATCAACTAAAAGATGAAACGGACGTGCAGAGAACGGAGAAGCGCAGACCGGCGCGCTGACCGGGGTCACCTGAGGACAGGGACGGGTCTGACAGGCTGGGAAATCTCTGGCCACATCGAGACAATAGCTTGTTAGCGTTGCTTATTTTCTCAATCTCAGAGACTCGCCGCAATGTTGTCAATCCGGGTTCGCCCTTAGTCGGGGCCCGGAACGCTGAGAACGACTTTGCTGTTCTTCCATTTATGAGTATTTTCCCTCAGAAGTGTTGCTGTAGTCACGACGGAGGTGCACAGAAATACAACGGACACGTTCGTGTGCATTTCCTTAGTAAGAGAAGCACTACATGGCAGCAGACTAACGGACTGCCTCAACTCCTCTGCAATACGGTGATGTCTAGAGGTTGCTGAGATGTCAGAGGGTGTCAAGCTCATCCCCTGTGGCCCCTCCCCTTCCGTATCTCTTCATTTATTTATTATTTTTCTTCATGGTTTTGAAACATGCCGAGGAAAAAAATAATCAATTGTTACAGTAGGATTGACAAATGTAGCAAGCTTTGGTTCCAAATTGTTTTGTTTTTTTAAATAAATGTACAAAAAAACTAAATGTCTAATAAAAAAAATTGCTAACCTCAATTTCCAATATTTTATTATGGGCTCAGTGATACCAGGAATAGGTTGAATTAACATTATGAAATGCCTCCGACCCAAACACGACCTGTCTTAAAAGAATATTCAGACGTACATTACAGGACTAGATAATAAAAAAAGTTGCCTTTATTCCAGTAAACCTTTACAGAAAAAGCAACACATGGAAATTAAACCACTGAGTAGAACTGTTAACATAGGAGCTGTACTGTGAGCTGGTACGTCATCACACTCACACACAGCAACTACCACCTCGGATTCCCAGCCACAGAAACAGCACAAATTATCATACACACATCGTTGTCCAAACATGCCGCAGACCGAAAAACCAGGCCCGCTTCACAAGCCAGATGTCAGAGGTCAAAGAGTGGCAGGCCAGGAGGGCCACGACCCGGCGGCGTGTTAATAAATACAGGGATGCATGTTCCAGGTTGACGACGAGGCGTTACGACATTACAGTTTTTAATGCTGCACTGGGACACGGTGCAGGGCCACGCTGCCGGGTGCCGACCCGGGTCACTTGGCCCGGCGTGTGGGCTCCGAGGCGGTCGGGGGAGGAGGAGGGCCTCGGCGGTCCAGGTCTTCAATGTAAAACATAATGAGCTTCCTCCTCTCCTCTGGGACACAGTCCAGCACCAGGTAGCGCTTGTCGTTCTGCAGAACCTTCTCCACATCCTTCAGGTGCTGGTCCGACTCCTGGAGCAACTTCCTGGACCTGAGGAAGATGACGGGGGGTGTTAGTGAAAGATAATGGGCAGAGGGGAACACAACATCTGGCCATTACAGGCATCTCATGTCTACTCGGAGACACCATGATTCAGTAGGATGGACTGGTAGGTGTGGACGAGGACAGCAGTCCAACCAACAGCGCCTCCGGGTGACTCGACACAGCCGCTGTCTAAAAAACATTCTGAATTGTACCTCAGAATAATGCCATTAAGATGTCATCAGGAATGCCATTTCATCGCCTCAAGTACCAGAGGAAACATTTTACAGTGTGGCACCAGTCATGTGACCGTCGCCATCCTCAGGCAACCAATCAAAGTATGAAAACCCAAAATTGTGAAAAGCCATCACATTACAACTGTTAATGTCAGCGATATAACAATACATGAGTCCCAAGGCAATTTGAATCAGACAAATGAACACATGTTTAGCATTCAGTTCATCTAAATATTTCCGTAGTGTGCGGCCAGATATAAACTGCACAGCTTTCTGCACATCCAAGTCAATTAGACAACAGGGGCAACATCTTCTACAAACCAGACCGCATGCTTAATCATCTTCCTCAACAAACACATAGACAACTTCAGTGTGCGAGTAGTCCAAAGCCCTGGACTCACCTGTAGGTGATGAACTTGGTTTCTTTCAGAAGTGTCCTGAAGTCCGCCTTGGCTGTGATGTACTTGTCTTTGATGTAGTCTTCGAACTCCCTCTGCTTTTTCTACAAAAAAAACAAAAACAAGTTCTCAGTGTCTCTGCGTGAGACGCTTATTGGGAGACGGACGCAGCCAGGAGCCGCCAGGAAAAGGAGTAGGAAGGCCAGCATCTCACTCTGTCACTGCTGGAGAACTTGATACAACGAGGGTCCTCCTTGATCAGTTTCTTCACCTCCTTCCAGGTGGTGGTCAATGTGATCTGTGGACAACCGGTCAGTCAGTCCCACCATCACGCATACATAATTCAGTGGAACACACGCCACCTCAGAACGACGCTGTGTTTGAAATACGTGAGTTTACACGTGACACTGTGTTCTGTCTACGGGCAGCTGAGCTCACGTTTTCGGCCCCCGTGTCAGTGGGATGGAGAGCCCGGTCCCTCACCATGACGGTCTCGTCCAGCAGCTGTCGGAAGTGCTCCTTTTTCTTCTTCGTCAGGGCCTCCACGTGCTCGTTGAACAGCTTCTCCTTCTCGTCCCTCTCCAGCAGCGAGGCCGACTCCCAGCGGTGGTCCTTACGGAGGTTACGCCGGGTGTCTGACCACGACGCGTCGGACGACCTCACCTGAACACACCCACACAAGCGTTAAGAGCCATAACACACATCTGATCACTCTTGTCTCTTTGCCTGGTTTGAGTCTGACACCAACGACCTGACCTGAACCAGATGGTTGTTCGGTCAACACCCACTCACCATGTCTGACATGAGGGCCCTGAAGTGCTGGACGGCCTCCTCCCGTTTGTGTTGCTCCCGTTCCCGGTCGATCTCCTTCGTCTGCTCGGAGCGGGCCTTCTGCACCTCGCGCTCCCTCTCCCTGAGACTGGCCTCGATCCTGGCAGCACGCTCCAGCTCCTTCTCCTTGTCAGAGTCCATGTTCTGCCGAAACAGACAGATGATCACACACTGGCGTCGTCACCCCCCCTCCGCTACACACTGGCGTCCCCCCCGCCCCCACCCCCGCTACATACAGAACCCCCTCTGCCACACAGGACTGGGTCGTTCCTGGTTAGTGTGTATTAGTGAAGTGAAGGAAGTTCCTCCCACCTTGGCCTGCTTGTCCACATACTGCCTGTAGAGTTCCTCCCTTGAGTTGGAGCTCTCCACAGCCTTGTAGCGTGGGTCTCCTTCCAGCTTGTCCTTCACCTTGCTCCAGCGCTGCCCCCCGTCCAGGTGGTGGTCCACGAGCATCTCAAAGAAGTCGTGCTTCACCTGGAACAGAGATCGGCTTTACAATAGAGCACACAACAGGTTGTTCCACAAACCCCAGATCCGGGCTAAGACCCAGTGCCTTGTGCTAACCGGGCCAATGATTGGGGCTAATCCTGGGCTAAGATTGGTGACACTTGTGAACGTCTTCACATCATTTCCCACTAAATGTTTACTCAAAGCATATTTTGCGAAACCGCATTAATAGAAAAACACAAAACCTTTTCCAAGATACGTCAATTTTGGGGAAAAAAAAACGTATAAACTAAAAGTCGATCTAGCCGCACAAAGTGAGTACAGCAGGACCTCTTTCCACCAACCAATTGAAACACATCCAAATACAGTATTGCTGTTATCAGCCTGCATATTACTGCATGATGTCGGTCCACTGCTGACTCATTTGACCAACTCCTCTTCGTTTTGTGCAGCGCTCTTAGACATTCATTTCGTTTATCAACAAGCCTGTATGGGTTCTCGCTCTTCCCAGGGGATTCGGCTGATAATGTCTTTCCAGAAAGCTCTAATAGCGGTAAGCGCACCTTATCCCCTTTGTTCCTGGAGTCCTCCTTCTCCTTCTTCTTCAGAGCGGTCATGAACTCGATGAAGATGGCGTCCCGGTCCTTCATCTTCTCTATAGCCTTGAAACGGGGGTCCTTGGCGTGCTTGGAGGCAAACTCACTGAATGTTGTCCTGAAAAAGACGACACCAGACTTTGTTGACCGATACACTGAGACGAAACATGTTCAGAAGAAGTGTCTCGTGCCGAAACAGAATCTATTAACCAATCCCAGAGCAGATAATGCATTAACTACTAACATAATGACATTTTCAGCAAGCACATTTTTATTTGATTTTTTTTTTAAGAAATGTTGCCCCTGTAAAATAAAAATATCTCCCAGAACAGCCCTAGTATTGACCAACCAGATAATGTGTTGCTAAGCAACGCGGGGAGTCTCACCTGGCTGTGAGTTTGGCATCCTCCATCATCTTCCTGAACTCCTCCTTGGACTGCATCAATTTGTTTTTCTTTTCCTTCCTCTCCTCTTCAGCGCGGGTCTTCACATACTGGTCAAACACCTGAACAGACAAATAGGAAGGAAGGCATTAGGCCTTGTGGACAGGGGTTCAGCGCCCGGGGCGGACAGGGGTTCAGCGCCCGGGGCGGACAGGGGTTCAGCGCCCGGGGCGGACAGGGGTTCAGCGCCCGGGGCGGACAGGGGCAAAATATATATGGCAACAACAAAAGATATTTAACTATAAAATGCATAGAATACCTGCTTTCTCTCTTTGGGGTTGAGCAACAGATACCGAGGGTCAAAGACTATCTTGTGCAACTCCTTCTCCCAGGTAGAAAAGGCTGAGACCTGCAGAGTTGAATGAGGCATGAGACCGGGCCAGAACAGGAAGGACTCAACAACATGACACTCATTTCAGTCAACTCGGTATCAACCACAGTGAAGAAGAGTCATATGTAAACTCCTAACAAAAGGAGCATTAGTAGCAGTCAATGGGAACAGGCTCCAGGGAACCTAAACCCTGTCAGGTACATTAATAGACTTTACATGGAATTTGTTTTAATCTCTGCAGAAACAGAGTCAGAGAGTTGTAATGGCTCTTCTGAAGCTGAACACCACTGTATGCAGGGGAGAAACCCTGATGAAGAGTTCACGAAATACATGAACAGGAGGTGAACACTGGAAAGCTGATCCCAGATTGGAAGAGACAGGAACATAATGACATCAAGGTATTATCTACTCTGCACAGCCTCTCAGAAAAACAAACGTCGGCAGCCATTTGCAGTGTAGGCCTATAGAGAAGCACTCAACTGATTCATATTGCATTCAAACCAGACAACAATTCATTGAATAAAACCAAAGCTGTGGGTGTCAAATGGCTGTACAGCATCTTACCCGATGAAACAGACACATACATATATATTAAATATCACCATTATTCATAAAAAATCATCATTAAATAAATAGAGTAATTTAAACGTAAACCGACATCCATTTAGTACTACCAAAGCACAACATAACCAAAACAGAAAAGCGAGCATTAGAAAGGGAGAACAGTGACAGAGGCAGGAGAGAGAGAGAGAGACAGGAAGAAAAACAGAGCACCAAAGACAATGAGAGTTAACAAAAGAGTGTACCTTGGCGGGCTTCCATTCAGATTAATGTGTCTAACATTACAGAGCTGGTTACAGTATTGCGTTGGATTGAAGTGTTTTACCCCTCTCTCCAGCAGCATGTCCCTGAACTGGGTCATACGGTTCTCCAGGGGTACGATGGCCCGTTCCCTGGCCGCCTTCAGCTCCGCCTCCATGGCCGCCTCTTTCTCAGAGTCTGCCTCTTTCACTTCCTCCTTCCTGCAAGCAAAGGGGAGACGTCAGGGACCTGGATCGATGAGTGGGGGCGGGGGGGATGGGGGAGGCGCGTCAGGGCTGGGGCGAGGCTACGGTGGTCTGCTGCGTTAGCTTCACCCAGGTGGGTTACATACCCAGCTACCCAACTATTGGACATCTGACCAAAGAGTGAAAATCCCAATGATACTCATATTAGGTCTTGCCGGTATAAAGGTGGCGGTGGATTTGTCAAATACCTGACCACTGAAATGCACTTGCATGGATTGGTATTCCTTCACCATGATAACATACAGCTATGCTGGGCTGGCGGGGCTTTGGGGTGAACGTCTTCATTTGGGGTTCCTACAGCGGTAACTCTAGAAGAATGTCAAGCAAGGTGGTTACCTTGGAGGCCCACGTTGGAATCACCATGTGTTCTACAGGCCTGTTCCCTGAAAAATTGTCTCCTGTGTTTAGGGTAGCAGGGGAGGCACGCTCGGAGGGCACTGATGAGAGACATCGGGTAATATGGACGTGATCATTGATTTATCACTTTAACACACCCAATGAGCGTCTGGCTAGTCCTCGTCAGTAACAAGCCGAGTCAAAGAGCAGCGTCCCACCCAGAGTCAGTCCCTCCATCCCACAAGATCCAAGTCGAGCACAATCAAGGGTACAAACACGGATCGGTTTTAGCCAGGGTGCATTGTGGGTAATTAGTACACGTTGACATCCTGCTCAGGACTGAAGAACCAGTGAGTCCTCATGCAGCTACTGGCCTCTGACTACATGCGTCGGCCCCTCTGTGGAGAAGTGCACCCTGGGACTTACTTCCTTTTCTTGGCCTTCACAGGCTCCTCCTCCAAAGCTTCTTCTGCCGCCGCCTCCAAGTCCTCTCTGCTGATTCCTGAGGTTAGAAAACATGTTGGACACAATAATAAGCCCCCCTCATGAACACCCGGAGTCACACAGGTAGAGTGTGTGTCCGTCTGTGTGTGTGTGTACCCAGCTTCCTGGTGGCGTCCTCCAAGCCTCTCTTGTGAGGTGGTTCCTGGATGTTCTTGTCAACATCTGCACGTCCCACCAGCTCCTCTGGTCGGTCCCACATGGACAGACGTGTCGTGGGATTGTAGTAGAACACACGCTCATCACCAGTCCACACAATGCACCTACCGACACACACACACGGCCGTCAGTTCATCCACTACCTGTAGCTGTGTAAATCGTCCAGCAGTAGCGTGGGACATACCAGGGGGTGCCAGGGATGGGGTTGGTGGCCACAGGTTTAGCCTTCTGGGCTGCTTTCTCCTCCTCAGTCATCTCCTCCTCCTTCACCTTCCAAACGACAACAACGTTATTAATGATCCTTGAACATAGAAATAGAAATGGGGGGGCGCGGGGCTGCACTCACCTCCTTCAGCTCATTAGGAGGCTCTATTTTGTTATCCTCCTCTGCCATCTCCATGGCCTCCTCCTCCAGCGCCTGCTGTCTCTCCTTGGCCTTTTCTGCCTCTTTCTCTGCAAGAGGACAATCAGATATGAGCTATGGACCAGCCCAGTGTCTCCATGACGATGTTGAACAAGTGCCGGCTGAACAGAGGCCAAGCCACCCAGAGACGTGCCTTTCTCCCGCAGTTCCAGGGGCTTGTCCCAGGTGGACTCAAGTGTGCGGTTGTTGTAGTAGTACGTTTTGCCCTCGGCCGTTTTGTACTCAGACCACTCTGGGAGCTGGAGGCCTGCCAAGGAGGGAGCCGCCAGGGCCAACTGGGGGTGGTGCATCATGGGAACAAGGGGAGGGGCCATGCCAGGCAGCATACCTGTGGAAGAGAAAACACACACATATAAAGTACCTCTTAAGACATATTCCATAAAGTGCCCATCTAGTCAACAGCAGTTCCATTGGTCTGAAAATGAGTTTGGCCCTCTGTCACATTTCAGTCAGGGGGGGAGGGGGGGAGCTACTAGAATAAACTTAAAAAATATATAGTCTAACAGTAAAACATTTCTAAATTCTTAAAAAAATAAGGGCCGTCTCTGTCACAAGGACACAGGTAACAAACAGAGAGATACGCATGTCTGTAAAAAAGGCATGACAAGAAAACTACTCTAACGGCAAAGCAACTACTGTGCAAATCATCTTTCTAAATCTTACACGTGGAGAATAACCAACCAAAAACCATGTGTGTAGGCAGTCAAAAACAAATCATGTCACCAAAGGACCCCTCTTATACAAATATGCAAAAGCCCATACGTCGCTACAGTTAAAAACCAACATAAGTCTCGGTTAAACACCAACTCACTGACAGCGGTGTACAGTGACAAGAGTTACGTATAAAATGTCAAACATGAATATGTTGACGATCCCAAAACAAAGACAAACACGCCCCTGTTCTAACCCCCCCTGCCAAAAAAAAACATAAAAAAAAACTAGTCTAAACACAAGCAAAAATGCAAGAACAACAAGAACAGTAATGACAGCCACACTGAGCACCATTAGTGATGCGCATCATTGGGTCAACACACACCACCAACATGCCATCTAACATGGAGATACTGACGGGAGACATTTGAATTACCGTTATTGCTGGGGGAGACTGTCTTTATATAGGGACCGCCTACTATCTGCATCATCGCTACACCTGAAAGAACGAACAAGGAGGACATTTCAGAACCACACCTGGAACCGACGCCCGCGTCAATCACTACACAGTGTGGTGGAGTCGGCACGGCAACGACCGGCCGGACGCGTGATGTTGATTGGGTCATGAAGGCGGGCTCTAGTGGTCTGTTCATAAATGACCCGCGCAAAGTCGTCTGACAGGAATGCCCCTTCTCTTCATAGACTTCCCTCACTTCCTTTCCCCCAGTACAACAATGGATTTTTTAAACATCCCTCGGGAATGTGTTTTAGCCTTTCTAGTTGTCGGTTTTCCCCAAAAGAGGATCAACAAAAATTGGGACAATGCTGCCATCTAGAGGTGTGAGACTTGTAGACCCAACACTACGGGCAACTAGATGTGTTTTCAATGCGCTTGACAATCGAAATCAATTAATAAGCAGATATTTATCACAGCGGTTCACAAACCTCTCCCTGGGAGCTCAATACCTCAATCTGTTGTAATCTACTGAATCTACATATCCATATCAGTGTTTGTATTCCTCATTGCTACCTCTTGCCCTAGACACTGCTAAACTATTTAAAATATTTGCCATTTGCACAATGCTTACTGTTTGTACTACCAATTTACCACTTGCACAGGTGTTCTCTTCTATTGCCCACTGCACATTTGCAATCTGCTACACTTCAGAACTGAACACCTGCACATATCCATACGTATCCATGTCAATTGCACATCCTTACATTGTACTCCGTCTCATGTGGCTCATACATCGGCACATTGACAGACTGCCCTGCATACCAATTTTGCACAGTTCTTCTGCACTTCTGGTTGGATGCACATTACTTTTCATTGTACTGTACTTGTACTGCTTCAATGACAATAAAATGTAATCTAATCTAATGTATAGTCATTCAGTAAAACACTAGTAAACAGAGCCAATTAGGAACCTGTTAGCACTAACTTTTGCAGAGGAACTGAAACACGTATTCTTACTTTGCCAGCTTGAGGATGACAATGGTTCAATTAGTGGTCAGATGCACCAAACGCTAGTTGCGATAATAATTTGCCCAGCTTAAGTGTACTGGAACACATAAAACAGCTGGCGTTGCCTTGGGAATGTCTGACAAGCGCTGCCGTTTATTAAGACGGATATAATCTGGCTGTCCCAGACAAAGACAAAATACAGGAGAATTAGTTATTTCAACCAAAACAATTGGCTAACATATTTAAACAAGTATCGTGAATGCTAAGCAAATCCCTTAAGGTGCTCCTGAAGCGGACATACAATCGATGCTCAAATTCAGCCTGTGTTAAATATCGGAGCGAAACAATGAAATTCCTTCATTTTGCCCCGTGCTCTATCAGCTTGGAGACTAGTGTGGATTCTTCATGTGGAAACGCTACTTTATTCCTCAGAAATACCGTAACAAATTAAATCGGGATATATAAAACCTCTCTAGTTATCAACTTAACAATCAACTACTTAAGGGTAGCCGCAACAATAATAGAATATACAATTAACAGAATTACAACTGTATTTTAGATTCAACTCTAACACAGTGTTCATAATCTTTTTTTTTTTAATTGGTTGTCAAGTCATTGAAAGACTGAAAAACGTAATGAAAATGTATACATCAAGGTCATCTTAATTACATTACAAACTATAGTAGTGTCACTAATAAAAATATATTTCAATTAAAAGATTTCTGTTTTTAATTTGCCTGGTTATTTTCCTAAACTTAAAGATTTTTCAACCAGCACAACATTAAAATCTTAACCTACCCTTTACAAGGGCTGACATTCGAAAAACCTTACATGAAGATGCTAGACAAGCACACAGATGCCTTGTGAGCGAGTGTGTAAAGCTGTGGCTTGGCTGTGATGTTAGTCTTACCAGGCAGGGGGATGTGCATGCCGGGGAGAGGAACCCTGAACGGATGCATGACCCCCGGGGGAAACCCTGGGATGGTGGCCGTGGTGTGAGCCATGGTGGTGGGGAGGCTCTGGGCCAGCAGGGACATGGTCTGGACGGGTGCCACGGGGGACGCCACCGTGGTTACACTGACCACTGTCATCGGGGTCACTCCCACACTGGAGGGGGCAGAGGCCACGGACTGCAGGTCTGCAGGAGAAGAAGCTGGACAAATACCAGCAGAGAGTTAACAACACACTGCTGTGTCACCTGGTACACAAACAGAACGCACCCACTCTGAAGACATACCCAAACCATAACGCCCAGCAGCTAGGGATGAGGTCTCTGTGTCCCTCTAGGGAAGCTGTACTTACTGGCGTTGGTCTGTGACAGAGATGAGCTGGTGGTGGTGGAGTCTGTGCCGGAAGTCATGGTTCTGGACGGGGCCTGTGTGGATACTGGGGAGGGGCTGGCAGACGCTGTGGTAGCTGCAGAGCTGCTGTTGGTAGAGCCTCCTGCCCCAGCTTGGGTAGCCATCATGGGATTAAGCTCTGACTGCTGGATCACCTTCACCCCTTCCGGTTTGCTCCAGGCTGACTCCCGTGTCCGGGCGTTGTAGTAGTACGCCTAATGTGGACGGGGAAACGTGATTTGTGAGTAACAACGGGAGCATGTGTATTCACACACTCTCACAGAGCCGGGAATATTGCTCAGTAACCACAGCAGCCGCTGAACAGGAGTAAGAGGCATGTCTGTACCTTCCCCTCAGGTGTCTTGTTCTCCACCCAGATCTCCTCATTGTGAGACAGAGTAGGGGTTCCAGCTGCTGGACCTGGTGGCATCCCAGGAGGAAACAGCATCCCCGGCGGGGGTGGCATGCTGCCCATAGGAGGGGGCATAAAAGGAGGTCTCTGAAAAACAACGTGCAAAACGATTTGTTGCCTTCTCCCATCAGCACTGCACACCGCCAGGCTCTCAAAGCATCACCCTAAACCTGTAGCAGTCATACTATGTCTCCCACGATGTAGATGGTAGCCTGGAACCACTTAAGGTAAGTTACCTGTAGGTGCGGGGGTCCTAGGGGCGGGGGCATCCCTCCAGGTGGGGGAATAGGAGGCATACTGGGGTCAAACGGTGGACGCCCAAACGGCGGTCCCCGTGGTGGAGGCCCTCTCATCATACCAAAAGGGGGAGGCGGGGGTCTGAGAAGTGGGGGTGGACCGCGCATCACTGGGGTGGGCGGAGGAGCAGGCCCGCGGAAACGCAGTGTCTGCTGCTGCGCCATCCTAGAAACAAAACATATGCAATTAGCTTGTTAACCAATACGTATTATATAACGCAGTGAACTACTATTTCATCGACATGTTATCCATTTTCTCCTGGTTCAGGCAGAAACTTAACAACAAAACCAGGCAAGTGACTTTCAACGTTGCGGACGTGTGTTAGCATACGTAGCGTTGCATATTTTTTATATTCAGTGGTTGATAGCAAACGATCCATTTAGGCATAAATGTTAGCGATTGCTGATTTGTACAGCTAGATAGCCACAGAAACTGAAAACCCACACACAAGTAAACACTAACAGTAGCGACGGAATAAACAAGTACGGCAACTAGCTCGTTACGTTAGCAACAGTAGTCAGCTAATGTTGTTATGCCATTCAAATCGACCACCAAGCAAGCTCACAAGCTAACAAAACATTTCACAAACACTTGGGGACTATAGCTGTCAATTAGATAGGTAGCTTTTTTAATTTAGCAATCAGTATATAACGGCACATCGAGTCGCGTGAAGACAACAACGATCTGAACATAACGATATTTTAGCAAAAATACCAAATGACGTTAGCTATCGGATGAGTCACTTGTACATATTAGCTAGTTAGCTACATTAGCATTTTCCAGGAGCGTGGCCACATTGAACAGCCAGTCGGCGCCGAATGCACTCTGGTAATCTCTTATAACACATAAATGGATGCAAGGTTTACGTAAATGTCAAGCTAACGACCGTAGCACACGTTCACGTTTAAACGCACGATTCACTTGGCCTTTATCGCTTTCGCCTCACCTGCTGTCGTTAAACCCAGTCGTATCACCGTCTCCGTTGTCCGCCATTACAGGAAAATGAAACTACTCTTCCTGGAACCGCCTCCTCAAATGAACTGCTACGCCGCATTGGTCGAATGCCCTGTCAGTCACTGCACGAACCGGCAATTTATGGAGTTGATAGAATAACAAAAAATGCACACAAAAGTCATGCTTGTTCGTCAAAACGATGCTGTTGGTAGGGATTTACTATTGATGGCTAATTATATATTTTTTAAACAGACAGGCAAACAGCTGTATTGAGCTGTAATGTATGTGTGCTTATTTCACTGTGGACTTGACTATTGATGGGAACCTACGGTAGATAAGTAAGCAACTGAACCACCATGCAATGTATCATTGGTGTTTTATTTTTATTGAATATAAAAACAAAAACAGAGCCTTAAATATGCTATAACACTGTAACACTGTGCCCCGGCCAGGTAAAGAGAGCAAAAAAAACAAACACATTTTATAGTTGACAGACTAAATGTGAATTCATTACATTTTATTTCCCAAAATGTCTTTAAAAAAATGATTCCAGAATAACAGTAACACTTTATACTTCTATGTTTATGGTGAACACAATGTGCTGATTAACTGAACGAACCAGTCGACTTTAAGGGATTTTGCTAAAGGAAATCACTTTGATTTGATTCTATAGAACTGTCATTAAGCGCACTTCGTCCTTGTCCCTCTCACAAGTAACGTGTACCTCCTGGACGCTGGCAGAGTTCTCCGGCACAGAGTGGGTGAATACATTCTCCTGGGCCTGCACGTCCAGCTGTGGCTCCGGACCCAGGAGCTCAGAGGTAATGGTGGCCTGCCATTGTCCATGATGCCAGCTGTCCCCTATCTGTTGAAACGCATAGTCTCTGTTGAGCATGGAGAACATGGACACGTGCTGATTGTAGTTGTCGTCGTAGGGATAGCCTGGAGTGGTAGTGGGCGGGGCCATGGTTGAGAACTCCTGGGGTTTGAGAACTGGGTAAGGAACGTAAGAGAACGATCTGGCGGGAAAAAAGAGACAACAGGCCGTAATTTAACATTAACACCAGACCTGCACAAGTATAAAACATGAAACATAACACCATTGTAGAAATGAACCGGCATTCGACAAGATAACGCGTTCATCGCTTACGCTGGTGGATAGAACTGGGCAGTGGGTATGAAGAAAGGTGGAGCTAAGGGAAAGCGAGGGGTCTGGAAAAGGTGGACTGGAGGAGCCACGGCAGACAGGGGATACAAGTGCTGGTGAGCTATTGTAGGGAGAGGCATCTGCAGAGCTCTGGAGCTTGGCGCTGTGCTTGTGGCTGGAGCATCACCAGAACAACTGTAGTACGTCTGTTGCATGATGGTTTTCCTGGGAGTCAGACACACTTCAGGGATTCTGTGAGGGTGGCTGACTGGTGTTTTACTACCAGAGGATGTGGCTGCTGGGTGATGACGTGGGATAGAGTAAGCCTGTGGTAGAGAGATTGGGCTGGTACTCTGGGAGGCATTTTTAGCTTCTGTTGTAGCCACCGTGACACCCTGGCTATTAGAACCTAGGAAAGACAACAACATGACATTAATAGTACTGTTATTGAACTATGCTGTTTTATTAGAGTTTGCCATTATAGTCCACATCCTGCTTAATTTTTTATTCTTCATGTGCCTCCCTCAAATGGATAGAAGTATCTTTTTTAGTCGGTACACTGTGAACCCTAAGGCATTTCTAGCTTAAGTAGTTTAAGTTAGTTTAACTTTTTGTTTTTATCCTTTTTGTGCATGTAAATTGACTAAATAATTATTGTTTGAGTTGTGAACTGAAACATATTTCTGTATGCTTTCTCAATAATGACAGTTTTATGCAATGAAAATCCATATTTAGTTTCCCAAAACCTCTTCAAAACAGTTCCGCAAAAAGTTCTGCAGTCGTGAATTTTTATTATAATTTGTATTATAATAACAAAAAATATGAAGGCAACAGATTGTCTTGAGCAAGAAAGTTCTGCAGAGTTGTGAATTTGTATTATAATAACAAAAAATATGAAGGCAACCGATTGTCTTGATTTTTTTGAGTACTGCTAACTTATTCTGGTATACAGAACAGTTGTGTTTTAAATGACCCTGCTGCACATTTGAATCATAAACCTTGGCATTACAATCACCATGCACCACTGAGTTACCTGTAACCCTGCAGAGACTACAATCTATATTGCTTTTCACATAAATTAAGAGTGTATGTATGTGTGTGTTAATTATGGGACATAGACAGTGATCAATACATTACCTGAGGCCTGTAACTCTGGGCTAAAAGAGCTTGCAGAAGTGGTGGCCATGGTAACACCTGTCTCTGCCAACCCACAGGATGGTTGAGGAGCATAGGACATCTTTCCAGAGGGGTAACACTTCCTTTTCCCGGGTCTGGGCTGATAGATCCAACCTTTGGGAGTGAATAGCACACTTGAGAAGCATGAACATTCTTTATAAGAACACTTACAGTTAGAGTTCGGAATTTAGAAATGAGAGAATTTACAAACATTAATTGTTTATGTTTAAACGACGAAGCAGACAGTTCACTAGCTCGCTTTATGTTTACCCGGGAAGTCCTGTCTGTGCTTGTTTTTCAGTTTACGAGCTTCATCGTAATAGGGCCTCCTCTGTTCTTCCGTGAGGTTGCTCCACTCCAGCCCAAGCTGCACACTGATGTCTGCATTGCTCGCTGTCGGATTGGCTTTGGACAGGGAAGGCCGGTGGATTCTGGCCCAAACCATGAACGCATTCATAGGTCTCTTGATGTTGCCATTTTTGTCCACGCTGTTAGGCACTTCCAGGTTTTCTAGACATAAATGTTGCAAATCACTGAAATGACTGTTGGGAAAATGAAACGAGACAACATTTATGTGACCTCAGATAAGCACTTAATTATTACCTGCTTCTGACGGTGGCATGGTGAGATTTATCCCTCTCGTGTTTACCGTTTCTGTGTCTGGATTTACCTGCACCTGAACTGGTGGTGGATATGGCACTTTACTGAGCGTTATGGCTTTACCATCAAATACTGTGAAGGACATCCCATCTGTGTTTACAATATGGACTGGTTTGGAGCAGTCTGTTGTGGGTGCCACCTGTTGATGCTCTGGTTGATAGCTTTGTGGTTCTTCGACCACATTGAACAGACCTGGATCAGGTGTGATGATCTCCTCCTTAATGACTGGCATCATCACTTTACATCCTTGATGAGAGGTGACATTAGTTGGATGATCCGATGCGGATTTGTCAACTTTACTGACTGATGATGCTCTTTCCTTTTTAACGTTTACGAGCTGACCTCCAATGTCACCCGTGGCGTGTGTTAAACGGATGGGGTTGTGAACTATGATACCACAACATGTATCACCTTTAGGCTTAACCGGAATATTTTTGCTAACCTTATTTCCTGAACTGCTGCCTTTAGGCCTACCCCTGGGTTTCTTCTTTTTCTCTCCATCATCACCCCGGATGGCCTCGCTTACAGAGGCGCCCTTACTAGCTGAGGGCCAACTCACTTTCTCACTTAGTTCACTTTCGATCATGGCCCTTTTCAATTGTGCTCTTCGCTTCGGATGTCCGTCCATTGTTGCAGAGATATATTAGCAGGCTCCTTTAACGTGAGTCAGTTGAACGTGAGAGGACGCCTTTGTGACAACGATCCGCCAAACAACCGATTGACTGTCTGTTATTGATGAGCCAACTGTCACCGAACGCCGGCCGGGTGGTTTGAATTGTTGCGCGAGCGAAATAACGTCATAGTAAATAACCGTGACAAAAAGTAAACGCGTGTCATTAATAATTAACGATTAATAATTTTGCCTAAGCACAAAAAGACCCATTTAAATCGTTTCACATCACAATACCGGTCAATAAAATATAAATTACGTGGTTTTTGTAAACAAACTGGCTACTGTACTAGAGTGTTCCGCTAGATGGCGACATTGGCCCAATAATACATAGATTTTTGCAGGATGGAAAATGCAGAGGACACGCCGTTAATAAATCAAATAGCAGCTTGTCATATACGGGCAGCATGAATTATTACGCTCCTGGATGTGTTTTTGTTACTTGTACATTTTTGATTACGATGTCATTCATGACGGCAATGTGAACATATTCCAAATGCATTATCTCTATATACACATATATCCTACTTTCCCTACTATCAACCTCCATTACACTTACAACAAACACTAATATGCACTCAAACTCTATTCATAGTTTATAGAGTTATCAATGTCTGGTGGAAGACTGGCAATAAATAGTCTGCTTGGAATATGTGTATACAGTTAGTTTTCAAAACCAATAAGTAGTGTTCTATATATAGGCCACTCAGAATATATACAGTACCAGTCAAAATAATTGTGTTTGATCCTTTTTTGCATGCATAACTAAATACATTTTAGTAGCTACACAAAGTACATCTTTCTTAGAGTAATCAAATAATTTATTTACTAATCTTTTTTGAACCTGTAACCAAAATGGTAATTTGTTGGCTGCTTTTCCATCACTGTAAGTCCAACTCATCTGAAACCATCTCAATTGTGAACAGGTCAGGTGACTGTGAAGGCCAGGTCATCTGATGTGGCATGACCTCACTCTACTTATTGGTCAACTAGCACGTACATCGCCTAGCGATGTGTTTTGCGTTATTGTCCTGTTGAACATTAAATGACAGTCCCACTAAGCACAAACCAGATCGAGTGGTGTATCCGTTAGAATGCTGTGGTAGCATTGCTGGTTTAGTGTGCCTTTAATTCAAAATAAATCACGTCCAGAGTCACCAGCTAAGTACCTCCATGGTTCACAATGGGATTCACACTTGCAGAGATTATCTGTTTGCCCACTCTGTGCCTCACAAAGACACTGCGCTTAAAAAACGAAACATCTCAAATTTGGAATAATCAGGATGTTCTAATGAATGCTGGTCTAATGTCCGTTTCTCGTGAATCTTGGCCACAGCATGTTTCCTGAGTCACAGGCACCTTTGAATAGATGATGTTTAGATGTGTCTGTTATTTAATCTCTGTGAAGCATATATTTGTGCTGCAATCTGAGGTGCTGTGAAATTCAGATTTCTGAGGCTGGTAACTTTAATGAACCAATCCTCCATAGCTGAGGTAACTCTGACTTCCTTTCCTGTGTCGATCCGCATGAGAGCCAGTTTCATCATCGAGCTTCATGGTTTATGTCACTGCACTTGAAGAATCACTGAGAGTTCTTGACATTTTACATATTGACTGCCCTTCATGTCTTACTGGAATTATGGTCTGTTGTTCTCCCTGCATTTCTGGTCATCTTTTGCCATAATATGGACTACTACACTACAGTCATAATGATGGTCTTCCGTATAACAATTCTACCTTGTCACAAAACAACAGATTGGCTCAAAAGCATTAGTGAAATTCACTTTTTTTTTACATTATAGACCTGTTAATTTAAATGCATTTCAGGTGACTACGTCATGAAGCTTGTTGTAAGAATGCCTAGTGTGTACAAAGCCGTAATCATGGAAAATAATTGTTAAATGAATCTACAATATGAAATGTATTTTGATCTGTTTAACACTTTTATTTTGCATTGGGACATAACTCCATGTGTTATTTTATATTCTTATGTTATTTTTCATATAATATATGTTATTTTGTGTTTTCCCAATCAGTCTACAATGTGGAAAACATGGAAACTCAAGAAATACCCTTGAATGAGTAGGTACGCCAAATACGGCGTGCAATTATACAAGGTTAAGAGATTGAACAACAGCAATATTAGGGCTATGCAAAGTCCCTGTGCCAAAACTCTTCTAAAAGAATAGCCCACCAAGGAGAAGAAAGAGCTCCTGGCGGCTTAGTGGGAAGACAGTGGTGGGGTCCCAGGGGACATTGGTTCCTCATCTTTACTGACACACTTCAAGAGCTTCTTGGTGCAGCGCTGGGCTCATTAGAATACAGTCACGTCCTTAAACATACACGCTTGGAGATTTCGTTTCAAGACAAACATCTGCAAAAGGTGCTCCAACTCCCTGCAAAGTCCCCTTTCCCATCATGAAAGAGTCCCTTCTGACGACTTCAATGGGTCCTCTCGTTCAAGGAAGGCCCCAGTCTCCTCTTCCCAGTGCCCACAGCAAAGTCACTCGTTTGTATTTTGTTGCTTGAGAGATGAGAGATGTCATACGAAGTAGTGTACCGACAATGAAAACTAATACGGTTTGTCTAATGGCTAGTCTACTGCCGTGAACCACTTTTTACTGAATGGTAAAAATTGAGTTCGTTAGATCGGCCTAATGGCTGCTGTTTAATCGCCCTCGCTTGTATAACAAAACAGGTGTACAGGTGACAGGATGAGAAGAATATCAGTTGGCACACAGGATTGTGTTTAAGGGGCTGCTGTAATATACTAACCCTCCCTCATTTCTCTCACAATGTGTGTAGGCGGGTTTGGAAAGAACATGTTTCCTTCAGACTGGAATGCAGATTGCCTACTCTACAGAAGCAGTTGTCCAACCAGACGAGGCACATTGGGCATCCTGTAAACTGATATTTCGCGAACTTTGAAGTCACAGAGAAGCAAATCCCTATTCCCCAGGGTTGTCATGGTTTCACCATGGTGATACAAATGAACCATTTGAATATCCCGCTACCCCTTCACTCTGGTTCAAGCAGAGACATCATAGCCATTAGGTTATTCAATTATTATTATTTGAAGAGAAATGAAAATAAAACTTTACATTTTCTTTAATGATGCCTTTTTATTCATGATTTAATGTTTTTTTTCTCCATGAAATATACATAAAACACTGTTTAGTACAATTAAAGTAAGATGTACTGAAAATAAGACTTCGCTCCAGACTTTCCCTCCAGATTTGTAACGTTTTTCATAACTTAAGCATTAATAGAACATAATATGATGGAACATATTACAGTTTGTATAATGTAAGTTATTAAAACATTTAACAAAAAATACAGACTATCTCTGGAGTATTAAAATAAACATTTGGTCATGTGGAAACAATCCTTCAGAATGACAGAAAGCATCTGTGCAAAGCAGCCAAAAACAAAAAAACAAACACACACAGCCTAGATTGGCCTTCACCGCAGATCAGCCTGGGATCAGCCTTCACCGTAGATCAGCCTGGGATCAGCCTTCACCGTAGATCAGCCTGGGATCAGCCTTCACTGTAGATCAGCCTGGGATCAGCCTTCACAGTAGATCAGCCTGGGATCAGCCTTCACAGTAGATCAGCCTGGGATCAGCCTTCACAGTAGATCAGCCTGGGATCAGCCTTCACAGTAGATCAGCCTGGGATCAGCCTTCACAGTAGATCAGCCTGGGATCAGCCTTCACAGTAGATCAGCCTGGGATCAGCCTTCACAGTAGATCAGCCTGGGATCAGCCTTCACAGTAGATCAGCCTGAGATCGGCCACAGCCCACAGCCCACTGTCTGTCCATCTCACTCAATTAAGGGGTCTGCAGGGATCCAGACAGCCTGCTTCATCATCCGTCAGTAGTCCCCTACCTCCAGTTGGCCTTTCACAGCCCACGTACCACCAATGTATCACACATGTACTGTAGAGAAACGAAACCATTGAAGAACTCAAGCTAATACTGATTCATCAAGGAGTCAGTCAGCCTCGATTGCCATTCTCATGGTCGGAGCCTTTACCAAGAACCCCAGCACTGAGCATGCTGGGAAGGATGAGCAGCCACGTCCCAAATGCCACCATATTTTTTTTTCGGCGCACTACCAAGGGAATAGGGTGTGAGTTGGGACCGGGGCTTGTGATTAAGCTCTGAAGTTATCTCAGAACTTTATTGTTGATCGCACAGCAGGCAGCAGATCGAATGGAAACTAGAGGTCAGCTTAAACACGCACAAGTAACAGACTGTGGGTGATGTATGTAACGTAACAAACGGGAAACAAAAACATACAAATTTAAGGACTTGGTGTACTCATTTGGCTGTGTTAACACAGGCACCCCAACTTGGATTATCTTTTGACTAACTGGGGATTGACAAGTCAGATTATCTATGAAAAAGAGCGGATGTGAACAGATCAGATGCCAATGGTTAAAATACCAAACAGTGAGAAGAGATATCAGAAAAGGGCTTCATGAATAAACGCAGTCTTTGTCCTTTAAGCTCCAAAAATATATTTACAAATGTTGCTGCTACTCTTCAGTCTAGGAGTGAAGTGTGATCAATAAGTGAGGTATTTCCTGAACTTCCTTCTGAAACGGATAAAGGACAACACAAAAGTAGAAAAGAAGGAACAAAGTAACACTTAACGTAATGTTCAGTAGTTTTTACCTGGTGGTGGTTGAAACCGTTCTATTTAAACAATATAACATGTATGCCACTTACAGAATGTCATTTTCATCGATGCACTTCCGCACAAATCTTCTTACTTCCTCATTTCCCAAAGTTCCCGAAGTTTGCGAAGACATCCTGTTTGGGTTGCATCATGGCTGCACTGACCAGGGGCTGCCCTATTCCCATTCTGGGCATTCCCAGGGTTCCCTGCATGGCCATGCCAACAGGGGCCACGCCGATGTTCATCCCCATAATCCCCTGGTTAATAGGCACTCCAACCATCCCCATGGTACCCGTTGCCATAGCGGCAGGCATTCCCAAACCGGTAGCGTTGGCAGACATCAAGGGGTTTGTGGGTCTGATGGCCGTGGGCTGCATATTCAGACACAAGCCTCCGAAACTCTGCGCCAGGTTAATGGAAGGCTGGCCTCCGGAGAGCAGCAGATCTGTAATGGCAAACATGGTGATACGGTTATATGACCCCCGGCTGACACAGACATTCACATTACAGGGGTTGACACCAACCCCAGAGATCAAGGGAGCAGATAGGAGCTGAATGCAGACCTTGCTGTAGCATGTTGTTCAGGCTGGGTTTGCAGTTGGTCGTCTGCATGCCATGGGACAGGAAGTCCAGGTTGATGTTGACACTGGGGTCGGACCACGTGGAGGGGAGGGAGGGCTTCTGAGGCCCCGTGCACTGTTGCAACAAAGCCCCCGGCACCGGCCCAAAGTTCTACAGCCCAAAACACACACGGGTCAAGGAGTGTTCCACCCAACAAATCACACACTCACAATAATAATCAACAAGACTGGAACATTCTGATTTCCACACATCCTTTTCATTCATAACATTTAGCTCTTCTGATAATGAGGCACCTACACCCGTGACAATTGGCAGGTGTAGTTGGGTGGACGCCTGCTAGCCACACCCACCTGTGACCTGGAGGCAGGTAGGCCGGTGTGGGCGACCCCCATATTTTGGGTGCCGCACATGGAGAAGGTCATGCTTTGCGAGGCGCTCAGGGACGTGTGATTGGAGCCTATCAGGTCGAAGAGGTCGGCCGAAGGTGGGGCTGGGGGAGATCGGCCTGTGATTGGCTGAGTGAGAGGAGTTGTGGCCGGTGGACTGGAGAAGGCGTTCCAGTCCCCAAACTCTGCGTTTCCATTGGACCCTGGGGAGAGAACAGGGTGATTCACCAACGAAAAACACAGACAACTATATATCTATGAGTCTCCAGAACTACCTTTCATCTCAAACATTAGAAACAAATAGAAACTGGTTTTACTTTGATATTTGAACAGCAAAATGAATGCACGTTTTTCTAGGCTTGACCTTTTTCCAAGTTACTAAAGATGCTATTTCCCACTGTGTTCAGAATTGCCCAGTCAACCTGGGAAGGCATGAATAACGCATGGGGCCATACATGTCCCATTTCATCTGTGAGGGACACTTTCTGCACTGTGTCAGACAGGCCAGCTGAACAGTGAAGGTAACATGGATCGCCCCAAGGGGAGTAACCAGGACATAGCCCGGTCCTGACAGAACCTGACATCCTCTGGTCCAGTGCTCATCAGGACCACAGGATGCCTCACACACACCCCGAGAGGACCTGAGGATGCCTCACACACACAGACCATCTCTTATCCTTCATCCATCCCCCTCTCCTTCTCCACATCCCTCTCTCTTTCACCCTTCACCCCTCTCTCATTCACCCTTCACCCCTCTCTCACCCTTCACCCCCTCTCCTTCACCCTTCACCCCTCTCTCTTTCACCCTTCACCCCTCTCTCTTTCACCCTTCACCCCTCTCTTTCACCCTTCATCCCTCTCTTTCACCCTTCACCCCTCTCTCTTTCACCCTTCATCCCTCTCTCTTTCACCCTTCATCCCTCTCTCTTTCACCCTTCATCCCTCTCTCTTTCACCCTTCATCCCTCTCTCTTTCACCCTTCATCCCTCTCTCTTTCACCCTTCATCCCTCTCTCTTTCACCCTTCATCCCTCTCTCTTTCACCCTTTATCCCTCTCTCTCTCTCACATTCTCCCCATCAGTCCAATCATCCACCCCTCTACCCACCTTCTAATCCATCCATCCGGGATGAGAGCAGGGAGATGAGATGTACCAAATGAAAGCTGACAGGTGTCTGTCCTCATAAAGCTCAGCAGGTAGCGTTCCCATCTGGACCCAGTTCAGGCCCATCAATATTTCACCAGGGACCACGTGGGGCGTAACCACAAACCCCTGGTCAGGAGATGGTGCCTTTGGCCCCCCTGACTAGCTCTGTGGAGGGGCGATGTCTTAAAAGGCATTCACCACCTCATAGGTTCTCACTGCATGTGTGGCTAAGAGGCGAACCGTGGCTTTTTGCAGTGTTTAACCTCAATATTGGAAAAATTAGCAGTGGGAGTGGCTTGTCGGCAATGGGAGTGGCCAGCAGGAGTGGCTTGTAATAAGAGACTAATAACACAGTCGACACAGACTAGATTAAAGCAGTGACACATACCGCCTAATAAGGGCAGGCTGGCAGAGGCAGCAGGGGAGGAGAAGTCAGCAAAGCCACCGATGAGGTCTGAACTAACACCTGGATGGTAAACACACACACACACACACACACACATACAAAAAACAAGCTCAAACACACAGGTTTCAATTTCAGTACCATAAAATGAATTTCATCAAACCCTAATATCAATAAAATAAACCAAACCCCTAAACCAAACTAGTAATGCCTAAACTTAACACTATTTATAACTATAAACCTAAGCTAAAGCTTGTTGTCAAAGTGAGGAGCAGCCAAACACTAACACACAGACGCACACAGACACGCACACAGAAAGAGATTGAGAACAGTGTGCCAGAAAAGAATATCTCCATCTCTTCATCTCAGTCCATGAGACAAGGCCCAGCTGTTCTGAGTGCAGAAATAAAGACACAATGAAAAGGGACAGCAGCATCTGTATGTATGCTTGTGTGTGTGTGTGTGCGTCTGCCTGTGTGTGTGTGTGTGTGTGCGCGTCTGCCTGTGTGTGTGTGTGCGTGTCTGCCTGTGTGTGTGTGTGTGTGCGCGCGTCTGCCTGCGTGCGCGTCTGCGTGTGTGCGTCTGCCTGTGTGTGCGTGTGTGCGTCTGCCTGTGTGTGCGTCTGCCTGTGTGTGCGTGTGTGCGTCTGCCTGTGTGTGCGTCTGCCGGTGTGTGCGTGCGTCTGCCGGTGTGTGCGTGCGTCTGCCGGTGTGCGTCTGCCTGTGTGTGCGTCTGCCTGTGTGTGCGTGTGTGCGTCTGCCTGTGTGTGCGTGTGTGCGTCTGCCTGTGTGTGCGTCTGCCTGTGTGTGCGTGCGTGCGTCTGCCGGTGTGTGCGTGCGTGCGTCTGCCTGTGTGTGCGTGCGTCTGCCTGTGTGTGCGTGCGTCTGCCTGTGTGTGCGTGCGTGCGTCTGCCTGTGTGTGCGTGCGTGCGTCTGCCTGTGTGTGTGTGCGTGCGTCTGCCTGTGTGTGCGTGCGTCTGCCTGTGTGTGCGTGCGTCTGCCTGTGTGTGCGTGCGTCTGCCTGTGTGTGCGTGCGTCTGCCTGTGTGTGCGTGCGTCTGCCTGTGTGTGCGTGCGTCTGCCTGTGTGTGCGTGCGTCTGCCTGTGTGTGCGTGCGTCTGCCTGTTTTATGCAGCACTTCCCACCAGAAACATAATAGCCCTCAGACTGCTGGCCATGCCCATGCTCTGACAAGCTCCACCAAATGACAGACCAATCTGGAGGAGCTCTTTAGGACCACTGTACATCACACCATATGTGATGACAAGCGCCCCTGATTGACCCAAATATATAATATCTGTATTTTCCTGTGTCAGCCTGGCACATTGGGGATATCCTAATGGGTCGTACCTCCGGGACCCGTCTGCCTGGAACCAGAATCCACCAGTAGAAGATCTGCAAGGCCACTGCTTGAAGACTGGCCAGCTGGTGCCTGAAGAGGGCACAGATGAGAATGATATTTAGTCCCATTTAGACACACACACTCAACTGCCTGGAGAAGTGTTACCACTAGGCTGCCTAGTAGGTTGATAGCAGAACAGGTAAAAAGTGTTCTGCTAGTAAATTAGTCAGGCAGAAAAGGGTTTTGCCCCATAATAGTTAACACAAAACCACATCATGGGCGTCTGGTGTCGTCTTAATATTGAACTGTACTCGTCAATGGATGCAGAATATCAGGCTACAGATTCAATAAATAATGAGAACTTCAATTGTTGGTGAAAGTGCAGTGACTCGCTTAATGGGAATTCATTCAATTAGTATTCAACCAAACAGTAGTGTTGTGGAGACCTGATGAATCTATCTAGACAGTGAAAATCATGCTGCTTTTGTCCATAATAACCTCATCATGTAGAATACCTTATCCACACTGCAAGTGAGATGACAAAAACAGTTCAACTCAACTCCTTTGAGTTAAAAACGCAAAAGGAAAAACACCCAACTTTAATTGGGGAAATAAAAAAAACAAATTTCCGCCGTGCCAGGAAATATACAGTTTGTAATCAGAAGCAATTTGTCTTGGTGGAAAGATCTGTGGAATGGAATTTACTTGGATGGAAACCGAGCTGAATGACAACCTAGCTGGATCAACAGGAGGACAAATGTTAAAATCCATAATGTTTCCCCCACCACCTTGCTTTCCCCCGATCCAACTGTATCTAACACCGTCCGATCGCAACAAATGGATTGAAGGTTGCACAAAGCCTTTAACCTTAAGATTCAGCAACTGTTTCCATCTAAACCAACTTACATTACAGGCACAAATAAAGTGAAATGCCTTGCTCAAGGGCGCAATGGCAAAACCTTATAGGTCAAGCCATACTGCGTTTTTGCATACTATTTGTCCACCCGGGGAAGTTGGGTGGGTTAGTGTGTGCGAGGGCTTCTTCAGTGGTCCGAGTAACAATAGGAACTCATTAGAGAACAACATTAGAGAACAACAAGACCAAAGAACCCCTGCTGGGGATCCCACTTTCCATGCATCGACAACGGCGCTTCCCAGACACTTGTCAGTGGCGCAGTTAAAGCCCATACTTAGACTGTGGTGGTCAACTTGACTCGCATGAGAGGCCCTGCATAAAGAATACATTAAAATAAAACATTCCATAAGTGGCTATTATTGCGTTTATTATAATGCATTCAAATTAATGTTGGAACTTAGGGAAGAATAGCCACTGCTCTGGAAGCAGCTAAACAGATTATTTAAAACATCTTGTCCTGTTTCTGAAGCACACGAGATAGAAATGTCCACAGGAACAATCACATTATCATTCCGCTTGCTACAGGCTTGGCTCCATGGTAGCTGGTCGTTGTAAAATAGGAGAACCAAAACTAAAGTTTCAACTGCGCTACACTTCCTGGATCTGCCACAAGAGCACAGCACCGGCCCAGAAAGCATTCCTGGGACCTGACAGCCTGAGCGCAGGAACTCCTCCGTCATCTCATTACACAGTCAGAGGAGATGAAACACGACTTGCCTTCTGTCCCACGGGAAATAATCACCATCTTGTGTTTCTCTCTCAATAAAAACACAGATGGAAATAGATAGAGCAGACGACTCCACAGTATTCCTCTGTAAGCCTCAGAGCGGTAGGGGCTGAGGAGTTACCTTGTCTGGTCCCCGGTCAGCCCCGTTCCCGGTGTAGTGGGCCGCCGCTCCCAGGTCCACCGTTTTGGAAGGGAAGCCGGACCGCTTGCGTGTGGTCGTGGTGGTCTCAGTCGCCTGGGTGATCTGGATGCTCTTGGTCGTAACGGTCTCCTCCTCCTCCTCGTCTTTAAACTCCACCCCCGACAGCTTTCCTGACCCCGACAGCGGCTGTCCATTTCGCGACGCCTTGTCCTCCTCGTTGTCGCTAGAGAAGGAAACAAACGACAATACATTAACAGCCCTACGAACTTTGACCGTCCTCATTTCTTATTTTTCTTTTTACAAACACGGTCACAGAGACGAACCTGGTTCCGTCGGGGGACTCGTCCCTCTCCTTCTTCCGAAACTTGTTGATGGTGTCGTCGATGGTGCTGCCGATCTTGTCGCTGATCTCTCCCAGCTTCTCACTGAAGGGGAACACTCCCTTGTTCTTGTCCCAGTCCTCCTCCCACTTCCCTTTGGGTTCGGAGTCAAACATTTCTCCCGCTGAGGAGCAGATGGGGACAACAGGTGTATGTTTCGTGATCTCTTTTCCGGATCTATCAAGATGTTTGAGTTCTTTTACCTTTTTAGTCCACTTATTCATACAACGTTATACTATCAGGCTAATGGAAGTTTGTGTGAGGAAAGAGCTCACAGCCAATAGAGGGGGAAGCAGAGAAAGGGCTTCCACACCAACAAGCAGCCACTCCACCACATCTACCGGAGCACAATAACTGGCCTCCTCACATATATTTTGTCCTGAAAGGGCGAACACTTCATGTAGGTACGTTTGACCAGGATTCCATGTCTGCAAATGTTTCCCCATCTCCACTAGCTACTTTAGAGTGCCCATGATGACCCAGACAATGGGCTCAGAGCGTCAGAACTGGACCATGGAGCAGCGGAAGAAGGTTCCCTGGTCCGACGAGTCACGTTTTACACCACAGATAGCCAGGAACACGTGTGCTGCTAACCTGGGGAAGTGTTCTAGTTGTAAACTCTGGGTCCGGGCATTCAGGTGGACGTCAATGTGACACAAGCCACCTACCTATCATTGCCGACCAGTTACAACACTTCATAACATGTGTATTCGCTGATGGCGGTAGCTTCATTCAGCAGGATAATGCACCCTGCCACATATTGTTCAGGAATGGTTTAAGGAACATTATGAAGAATTCGAAGTGTTCTGGGGTGTACTCCACCTCAAAACCTACAGGAGCTTAACAGATCTGCTGCTAATGTCCTGGTGCCAAATACCACAGGACACCTTCAGGGGTCTTGTATAGTTTGTTGTTAAAGTAGTGGGTTGGTATTTAAATTCTATTTAATAATAATAATAATCATAAGAAATCATAATAAATAATCGCAAAAAATGTACTAATCGAAGTAATCAAATACTAACTACACTTGACATATTTGAACATCTGCGCACATCCCGAATGCTGAGTGAAACACACTTCACTCACATAATGAAAGCCAATGGAAATGCACATCATCTGAGATGCCAATTAAAATGTGCAACAAATAATGTGTCATTCACCACTGAGAATGGACGGGCCAGTTGCCAACACAATCAGAACGTCTGCAGGAAACAGAGAACATCCTGGATCTCAGTGGCGTTCTGATCCTGGCTGACAGGAATGATTTCCACTTCCTGTCACATAATTAATTGACAAATTGGAACACGCGATTGACTAATGAAGCGGGGAAATCACAGCAAACAAATCAAAGTGATCAGGAATCAAAGAGAGAAATCCAGGGTTCACAGAATTAAAGTGCAAAGTAAAGCCTTTCAATCAGAGGTCTCCTACTCAGTCTTAATCAAATGCCATGGACCCGACCCCCCAGCCTCCTTGATTAGACATCAGAACAGCAGATCAGATAGCAGCGCGTGAAAAAAATAAAACACAAGACGAGACACGTTCCATAACGTAGTGAAGGTGTCACGGTTTCACTTGTACAAACATGATCAGAAATCCCGCAGATGAAGAAGTGAGAGGAGACAAGACGCGATTGGACCCGGAGTGAAAACAGCTAATCAAAAGATCAGGGATGCTGGAGAGCAGGAAGAGGAGCTCCCGTGGGGACTGGAAGACGAGATCCAGGAGCCAAATTCCGAAAGCCTTCAGAGATTGCCGACAAGACGGTGACAAGGACTGGAGCTCAATTAGTCTGCTTAGTGCTGACACATTATTAGATTTACTCGTGGCTTCGGAGAGTATTCTCTCCACATTGTTGCCGAATTTGTAATTGATTCAATATTTTGTTCGCCATTAATCTAAACACAATTTCTGATAACAACAAAAGTGAAAACACGTTTTTTGATCTTTTGGTTAATGTATTAAAAATAAAAAGCTGAAATACTTCATGCGCACAAGTATTCAGACCCTTCATTTCGTATTGATCAGAAGCGCCTTAGGCGGCCTTCAAGCTTTGCAGACCTGGATATTCGCATACGGGGACTATTGGTCCCTGCAAACCCTATCACCATCTGTCAACTGAGTGTTGGGGAACAGCCATCTCAATGGGCTCCCCACAGATGTTGCCAATACCCCGTTCTCACCAGTTGTAGTGCTTGGCATTACGTTTGGGTCTCATCAGACCAGATATTCCTCATGGTCTCAGAGTCCATTAAGTGGCGATTGACAAACTCAGGGTGGCGTGTTCAATGCCTGTATCCAAGGAGTGGTTTCCATCTAGGTTCTACACCATAAAGGCCTGATAGATGAAGTGTGGCAGGTTCTGCAATCTCTGCAGATCTATTAGGGGCCATTGGTTTGCTGGTCACCTCCCTGAATCTAGGTTGGTCCTCTATCATTTCACAATGATGTTGTGAACTGTCTTCATGAAAACTCAACGCAATAACCAGGAGGGACATCTCTGATGTCTATGAAGAGTTTGATGGACTTCATGGCTGGGTTTTTGCACTGTGTAGTATGGGATTTTATTTGGGCAAGTTTGTGCCTCATGTCCAATCAATTCAATGTGCCACGGACAAAGTTCTAGAGACACCTCAAGGAAGTTTAAAGCACACAGGATACATCAGAGCTCAATTTGGAGTGCCATGACAAATTATCAGAATTTTTATGTACAAAAGATATTAAGAGTTTACGTGTCTCCAAGAAATTGTCAGACAATGAACCATAATCATCATTGGGTATTGTGTGTAAATTAATGGCAACTAAATGTAAACAATCAACGCCTGGATTAACATGAAAAACCTACTAGGGAGGAAACCCTTAGGCCGGTTACACACTGGAAGCGTCTCGCGAGCGTGTCAGGCGCGTGGCGTGTCCGTTTTGATTTCAGCTCCCATGTTATCAGGTTAGAGCTTACACACTGCCTGCGTGAGATGCGCGTCTCATGCGCGTCTCGAGCCGCGCCTGAGACGCGTGCCTGCTAGAAATAGAACAGACGCCTATTTTTCACGCGAGACGCGAGCGTGTTGGAGGCGTTTCCAGGCAAAATAGAATAGGACATTATGTTTATATGTCATTTAGACACGAATGCATATTAATAAATGACATCTTGATGTTTGAAAGTCTCTAGGTTTTGATATCAATGTAGAAATGCAATAGAACGAAATATTCTGTAACATATTTTGCAGTCAATACTGCCGAAGTTGTTTTGCTTTAATCAAATCAGTAGGCTATATATTTATGTTTTAATTTTCCATAGTAACATATGTATACATTTACCCTATATGTAAAGGGTAGGATAGGCTCCAAAAACAACGTAAAGAGTTTGGATCTGTCGGCGCTATGCCCTGGAGCAGCGCCGCATCAGACACGCTTCTGGTGTGTAGGACACAGAAAAATACACGCAGCAGCCACGCTTCTGAGACGCAACAGAAACGCCACGCTCGCGAGACGCTTCCAGTGTGTAACCGACCTTATGTGCAGAGTATTTCTACAGAATCAGAGCACATGAATCTCAGAGAACACAGCACATCCTGTGTACGGCGTCACAGACACGGTCAGGCCTCTCCAGTGCCGGGGACACTTACGGCTGGTCGCGGTGAACCCTCCTCCACCCATGCCTCCTGTGTTCTCAGAAGACACACCGATGTATTTGTCCTTGTTCTTCTTGGCCTTCTTCCTCTCCTCCCGGAGCCGGTCGTCATCCTGGACAAACTCCACCATCTCCTTCACCTTTTGGCGCACGTTGATGCCCTGGTCCTTGCTGTTCTCATCTGCCCAAAACAAAACATGCAGTACGTTAACTCAAAGAAAGCTTATTAATGGGTGAAAATATTTCACTTTTTGCCACCCATTGGCATGGACACGAGGCGGAGTTCAAATTTTCACCGGTGGCAAAGTGATCGTGGAAGCAGCATAGAAGGTGACCAAACAATAATTGGGTTGAACTATTGATAACTAATAATCGACATGAGTAAATCCTGCTCCATAATTCAGCTGTGAATACATCCATAGTGTACCATGATACTACTACTATTCACGATTCATGTGCTTACACAGAGTCTTAGTCTATAGGAAATTACAAATACTGAAATTAACAGCTGGCCTGGCATATTGCGATTTAGAATGTAATAGTTGTGTAGCAATCCAGATGCAGTGATGTCTAGTTTGGAATAAATGTGCAGATTTATATAAAAAAATAACAGGCTACGTTCAAATAGTCTGCGTCGGAAATATGACCAACATTGGACAAATGCAGCTCCTGAAATTCCACTCATACCTGTTATAAAGGTAGCGATTATGAGAAAATGTTTTAGACTCCAAGATGTCATCAATCAGAACCAATAGACAGTCCAATCCAACTAAAAACAAAAAGCCATTGTGAGCATGAAGTTGACTGTGAGTTCATGTCATAGAATTACTCCCCATGGATATCTAAAGCATAAAACACTATATGGGAGGGATTAAAAAGCAAAGTACATTGAGGCGGTAGCATTATGTTTTGGGACTGCTTTGCTACCTCGGGGCCAACATGCGAACAATGCAAGAGCAAGAAAATGATTATCGGTGCATCCCTAACTTACACCTTTACATTAGAACAATCACAACATCTCCTTGGCTAAACATTTGGCCTTTTTAAGTTCAAATGTACCTGTAGAAAAGAATACATAATACAATAATAAAACATCTGAAATCAATCCCTTTATAGGGACAAATAAAAAGACCAAACAATGTAATTAACCCAGGAACTGTAATGTTACCATGTTTATTGTCCCTACACTGGTTTTGATCGTTTACAGTCTGAGCAAGTAGGAATACTTTGACCCAGACCACATATGTCCGCTCCGCTGAGTAAGCAAATTATATAATTGTATTGGTGATGTAATACACATTACCCGACCGATCCGACGAGCCAGATGCCTCTTCACACCTTCGCCCAAAGACAATTTTATTACACTACAGCAGTAAAACAGAAAGTCCACAGTAAAAGCAAATAAAGTATTAGTTTGGCAGGCAAAGAGCGTGGAAAGAGAACAGTACATGGTACTGCAGATCCAGGCCAAAGCAGCAATAGAACAGGGACGGTTATAGTTAAGGAGCAGGCCTTATATACCTCCTAAGGCAGGCAGGGATGGATCTGGGAGCCAATTACAAAGCCTATTGTTTTACTGCCACAGCAGGCCTATCCTGGGGACACATTTATCTCAGCAGGCATCCGCATCTAAACAGTGCCTAGCTGTACCGATGCCAGGCACAAAACACTAATTATTGCCATGGAAGAAAATAAAAAAATAATATGTAAAATGTGTATGCTGCAAAACGATTAGCATCTTTTTCATTTTTAGTGAATGCGGTCGTCATCAATTAATTTGTATGCAAAATGTTATTTGTTACTGCATTAGGATATAAAACAATATCCAAAGTTAAAAACAAAGGTTATTTCTCAATTCTTTAAGGAAGGCTACACTTTTTGAAAGATAGAAAATACTCATTTTTATATTCCTGAAGGGACGCCTAGAGATAAACAGAGATAAAAATAACAAGGTATAATTTATCTATGAAAAAGGTTAACGCATGTCCCTAGAAATACTGATCTATGCCCTAAACAGGCGGAGGCCCCCAGCACGTACAGGCCCCCAGCACGTACAGGCCCCCAGCACGTACAGGCCCCCAGCACGTACAGGCCCCCAGCACGTACAGGCCCCCAGCACGTACAGGCCCCCAGCACGTACAGGCCCCCAGCACGTACAGGCCCCCAGCACGTACAGGCCCCCAGCACGCACAGGCCCCCAGCACGCACAGGCCCCCAGCACGCACAGGCCCCCAGCACGCACAGGCCCCCAACACGCACAGGCCCCCAACACGCACAGGCCCCCAACACGCACAGGCCCCCAACACGCACAGGCCCCCAACACGCACAGGCCCCCAACACGCACAGGCCCCCAACACGCACAGGCCCCCAACACGCACAGGCCCCCAACACGTACAGGCCCCCAACACGTACAGGCCCCCAACACGTACAGGCCCCCAACACGCACAGGCCCCCAACACGCACAGGCCCCCAACACGCACAGGCCCCCAACACGCACAGGCCCCCAACACGCACAGGCCCCCAACACGCACAGGCCCCCAACACGCACAGGCCCCCAACACGCACAGGCCCCCAACACCTACGTGCTGGGGGCCTGTACAGGCCCCCAACACATACAGGCCCCCAACACATACAGGCCCCTAACACATACAGGCCCCTAACACGTACAGGCCCCTAACACGTACAGGCCCCCAACACGTACAGGCCCCCAACACGTACAGGCCCCCAACACGTACAGGCCCCCAACACGTACAGGCCCCCAACACGTACAGGCCCCCAACACGTACAGGCCCCCAACACGTACAGGCCCCCAACACGTACAGGCCCCCAACACGTACAGGCCCCCAACACGCACAGGCCCCCAACACGCACAGGCCCCCAACACGCACAGGCCCCCAACACGCACAGGCCCCCAACACGCACAGGCCCCCAACACGCACAGGCCCCCAACACGCACAGGCCCCCAACACGCACAGGCCCCCAACACGCACAGGCCCCCAACACGCACAGGCCCCCAACACGCACAGGCCCCCAACACGCACAGGCCCCCAACACGCACAGGCCCCCAACACATACAGGCCCCCAACACATACAGGCCCCCAACACATACAGGCCCCCAACACATACAGGCCCCCAACACATACAGGCCCCCAACACATACAGGCCCCTAACACATACAGGCCCCCAACACATACAGGCCCCCAACACATACAGGCCCCCAACACATACAGGCCCCCAACACATACAGGCCCCCAACACATACAGGCCCCCAACACATACAGGCCCCCAACACATACAGGCCCCCAACACATACAGGCCCCCAACACATACAGGCCCCCAACACATACAGGCCCCTAACACATACAGGCCCCTAACACATACAGGCCCCCAACAGGCCCCCAACACATACAGGCCCCTAACACATACAGGCCCCTAACACATACAGGCCCCTAACACATACAGGCCCCCAACACATACAGGCCCCCAACACATACAGGCCCCCAACACATACAGGCCCCTAACACATACAGGCCCCCAACACATACAGGCCCCTAACACATACAGGCCCCTAACACATACAGGCCCCTAACACATACAGGCCCCTAACACATACAGGCCCCTAACACATACAGGCCCCTAACACATACAGGCCCCTAACACATACAGGCCCCTAACACATAATGTACTGCAATAACTCACTGTAAAATGAGGCAATGATAGAGGGCTGCAATTGTTTATCCAACATACCAGTTGCAGATTTGTGGTATGGTTATTGCCTTCAACCTATATTACACTTAACAATTAGGTTCTCAAAGCAATTCCACTGAGGACTTTTAGCTGATTATTTGGCCATTAACGAAATATGTTAAGTCTATAACAAATAACGTCACTAGTTGAACACACTTGTGGAGTTTCTCACATTCTAGTGATGCCAGTGGTCTCAAAAGTGTGTGCCGTCAGACCACTGAAAACAGATGGCAAGCTCTGCTGTCTAGGACCAACAGACAAACCATGTACAACAGCAATCCAAGGTTTCCACCGCTGTCACGGCAAATCAAAAATGCATACGGCTTGTATCCAAAAAGCCACCTCGACTTGACAATTTACATACAGTTAATTTGTCCACATTATTATGTGCATATATACGCAGGGTTTAAACCAGAACCAGTGGACTCGAATCTGACTGACTTGGGCTATGGCCATGAAAGCCTCCTCGCTAATGAATACTCCTGGGTGTTCCATCTGACAACCAACAGTAGTACCGCTGCGGACATGCTGATTGGTTCAGAAGAGAGGTGTGGGGTTGGTTATGGAATTCATCAATACCTAGGCTACAGACACCCATCTTGGTCCTTGGCGCCATCCCAAAATTATTCCTTACCGAGAAAATGGTAGTTCTCCAAGGCACGAAGGTCATAGATGTGTTCCCTGGCACTTGTGACAACGCGTTCCGATCCGTTTCTGATGAGGTAAGCGAGCAGCAGCAAGGCCTGGGGGAGAGATGCCACAGATAAAGAGACAGCACGACACTCCGTTTTCTCAGCGACGTGGCCACATGAATTAAACATGAGCAACAGAACGAAGACACCTCCCACCTTGTAGACCCTCCTCCAGTTCTTCTTGTTGTCTTTCAGCATTCTGGTCCACAGCATGTTCATGACCTCGGGGAACTGCTCGTACATGAATGTGGACCTGCAGTTGGGAGACGACTGCCATCAGGGGAGTTGTGGGACCGCCGCTACAGCTGGGAATGTGATGTAAAGGGAACGGGCCTGAGGAGGGCGTGGTCACCTACTTGGCTATCTCTCCCATGAGCTGTCCAGAGGGACCCCAGGGGTCGTCGTTAGTGGCCTCGCGCACCTTGGACTCGATTTCAGAGTAGTTCATCACCACGTTAGTGCTGCAAGACACACACAATGCATTAGGCCTACTATACATTGAGTTTGTTTTTGGCCCCGGCCCCATAAGTGTGGAGAGTACCAAAAAAAATGTTATTTCCTGTCAAGCCTTATTTCACTCCAATCGCCATACACGAACATGCCAGTCACAGAGCGGTCAGAGTAGCAGGAAACAGCTGGGCTCTACTCAACTTTATCCTCTGAACTGTCAGAAGGAGCAGTACCCCCCTCCAGCCCTAGAACTGGCTGAAGAGAAAAAAAGGACTCACAAGATCTGTCCCATTTCGAAGAGCAGCTTGAACAGATTATGACAACCTACATAGACACCCAGAAGCACTCTGGGTAATAAAAAATGTATCCGACAACGAAACACTCATTCGAAAGGACGAGAGGAATGCACTGTTGAAAACTGAAGAAAAGAAAAAGACAAAGAAACATTCAACAGCATGTGGTTTGAGCCGGGGGCTTATGCAGCTGCTGGAAGATCAATGATGGTGCTGAATATCCGGCAATGTTCAGAGGACTCCGAGAACACACCTATGGACCAGCTGTATTAACCTCCTGACCTCCTGACCTCAGGGGAAACAAGGAGTAAGCAGATGCAACATCTCAAACCTGACAGATAGAGTTAATAAAGCAACTTGGTGTTGCCAGGGGAGACGTCGCTACAACACACGTCATCTCGAAAACACAGGTACAAAAAATCTAATAAAAAGGCGTTGAACACTGTAACATCGGGTCGCCAAAACAGAGGCCGAAGGCGTTGGCTGAGAAGACACAGTAGTAAGTCAACTCTACAATACTGAAAAGGGTGGAAAGACGCACAAAACCCGATGTGTTACAGAAATGTCAGTCATGGTGTACTCATTACCCAATAGCTCGTTTCCATCACATTCCCAGATAAGAAAAACACTATTGAATGAAGGTTGTAAGCAACGGCCAATATTTTGTCTGTGGCTGTCAGCGCCGTTTCCCTTGCCAAAATAAAGGTCATCCTTCCAGTAGAAAGTGTTCATTTCTCAGCCACAGTCAGACGGGTCGACAGTTTCAAGCTAAAAGCGTATGACTGTGCTAGCCTGACCTTATCTCAGCCATCCCTGACCAGACCCGGTGACATAAACGGATTCAGAACCCTGGGTCCTAGAGACAATTTGGACCTCTCCAGCTGACAGCACTTTTACTAATAATCGCTAATGTCATTTAGACAAGGAAACACAGACACTTCCTGCACTCCCACTAATACCCACACAGACAAATAGTCCTGTCAGTAAGCCAGGCAGCCACGTCTGGAAGACATTACCATGGAGGACGTAGACTGATATGTGTGCGAGAGGTACAGATCTGGGGTCAGCCCTGAGAGCGTGATGCTTGAACACCTGCCATCCTGTGGTGAATACGCCTACATGGAGGCTCCAGCCTCAGCCCCCAGCCTTCCTTGTGCCATACTCCGGGAAGAGTAACTAGTGATGTAAACGGCTTTTGGAACTGATCCCTGGATTTGGCAGAGAGCTTTGGGATGGATTGACTCAGGTTTAAAGTAAG
This sequence comes from Dallia pectoralis, assembly GCA_029465975.1. Classification (NCBI taxonomy): domain Eukaryota; kingdom Metazoa; phylum Chordata; class Actinopteri; order Esociformes; family Umbridae; genus Dallia; species Dallia pectoralis. Next base: position 11,649,354 of record CM055746.1, read on the forward strand.
CCAATTCTATCCAGGAGGGTTTATTCAATCCAGAAGGTTTCAGCTCAGTTTCCCTCCAATGTCAAGTTAATCCGCATGTTTCAGACGACACAAGAGTCCAATCGATAAGGATAGTATTGAATATTTTTTTGACCTGCAGGGACCAGCCTTGTCTATGTCTACATTGAGAAGCTCTTCACTACACTAAGATCATGAAACAAGCTCTACCCATCTATTGTAATTTGTAGCTATAGCTAATCATTTGATCTCTGACATGAACAGCTTGCTGAACCTGCTTTATTTGGCACAACGTTGTTAACAGGCTGCCCATAAATATGGAAGGTGTCAGAAATCCGCACATAGGTTATGATGCTTGACTTTCAACACAGACGTCTACCTTATTGTTACTGAGGGCACGGTGACAACAACAGACAGCTGACTGTGTAAAACCTCATATAAACTAGCCTAGCTGCTACGCATCAACAGTAGCTAGCTAGCTAGCATTGGTGGAGTACATTGATTGAGTAAGCTATGACTTTGGTAAAGTGTAACAATTAGACTTGTTTTTGTGACGCATTTAAACATACTAAATAGTGGTCTTAATGCAGGAAAAACACCATAACTGGTTGTGAAATGTCACTCACAACCATGACTGACGTATCAAACAACATTGTTAAATTACAGATCTCTTGTTTAAAATTTCAGCAATTTCAGCCAGTTTTAGGCAACAGACCTGAAAATGTTGTTGGGACACTTGTATTTTGGCGTAATGGGGGGTGTGGGGTCAGAGGTCACGACCTCAGTGAAAGACAGGCATACAGAAGAGAGTTTGATGAAACTCTGAGAATGTGGTGGACGGATAGACTGACAGGGAGACAATACCAGCAGAACTGTGAATAACAGAGGGGGAGAGAGACAGGAGCGCTTCTCTACTGCAAAGCGTCTCCGAAATTACCAGGGAAATCTCAGCACGCTGAATAATGAATGATAGCGGTGCATGAAAGCAGATGGCCTGAACGGCAAGCGTACCGGGGACGTACAGACATTTCAAGCAGACTAGGAAACAATCCCTTTCACACACGCGCACACACACACACACACATACACCCACGCCGGCCCGCTGTGTGAAAAATATTCAGCTGAGGATGAGACAAAAGGAGTTGAGTGGCTCAGAATGAAAGGCAGAGGGAGCCCAGACTCCTGCTTCCCGGGCCTGTTTGTTTGGCAGGGCCCGCAGCCACAGATGCGTTTGTTCTGCTCTGCTCGCCTCCCCTGCTCCGCTCACGGTGGACCTGCTCGCTTACTTACACATGCAGCGGAGAACGCAGCCGGCTGAACACAACCCTGCCGAACGCAACCCTGCAGAAAAGCCATAGCAGTGCACATAGAAAGAAAATTAACTCTGGGCTGCTTCTGACTCCCCTCTCCCTCCTAGACTAGAAAAAGCACCCAACCAGCTACCCCTGAGGAACAGCGGCTCCAGACGTCAGTTTACAGACGGAGATACTGGTGCTGCTGATGATGATGAAGTCACAGGGGACGACAGCAGCGAAGGAGGAAGATTGAGCGCATGCAATGATGCACATTAAAAGCAAAGGGACCTGGATGAGGCCGTTTGCACGGGAGGAGGTTCCCCCGGGAGAAGATGAGAGCCGTTTGCACAGGAGAAGGTTCCCCCAGGGGGGTGGAGGCCTGCGGCTCGCCAGACGAAGGAGTCGGCCTTCCACTGGAGCTACTCACACAGAACATCTCCACCAGGAGATGGTGATGATCACACCTGTGAGCCAGCAGGGTGTAGAATGTGATGCAGCTGGAAGACATGCTTGGGTTGGGCAGTTACTGAGAAATACATTACTAGGTTGGCTTAGAATCTCTCTTAATGACTATAATCTGTGGCCTGGACAACCTCCAGATGAACAGTGCTTGGTTGATATTAGCTGAGCCGTGGGTCTGAAACTCAAGTCCTTTCTGGCTGAGTTTGATCCCGATGTGGGACAATGTCCTGTGAACACGCAGACAATAATAAACCACAAGGCTCCGCTGTCGTCGAACCCACAAAAGCCACAGCGCACGCGAAGCAAATTAAATGACTAATTCCAGGTCTCCTAGAGAATAACATAGCTGACTGAAGTGCTACCACCGTGCACTAATCATCTTCCTGTCATTTGACACCTCCTTGTAGCAGTTTTAAGAGCAATGTACAAAAAAGAAAAGAACACTGTGCACCGAAAGTTAGAAAAATTTGAAAAAGTCTTGTCAATTAATTTCTATATCGCCCACCTTTAACATTCTCATCATGGCCTTATAAGGAAACTTGGACAGATCATATCCTCGCAAAAAAAAAGCAAAATAAACAAGACAAGGAAGTCGTTTCATATGGGTCTTCAAGAGAGTTCTTGTCTTCAGATCATATCTGAGCAAAAACTGTCAAACACCCCCGTTTGTTTTATGTATTAAGTTTCCGCAGTTTTCTTAAACAGATCGTATCACACCACAATTGTCCAATGTTTGATTTTCATATTTTCTACAGTCTGAGGTCTTTCAACACAAACACATTTATTCAGCCAATAAATTGTTCTCATTGCATTGGCGAATTGGCCTTGCAGTCCCTTAACTATCACTACACTAGTCATTCAGCTCTCTATCAGAACACTGTACAGGGAAAATTTGGATTACGGTAACAACAATTATTTCCACTGTAGAACCTTATCACCTGACTGAAGACCTCCGCTGGTTTGGCAGTGACCCAAGCCACCTTAGGGAAGTGAAACTAAGAAAGACTATGGAATTTCTTTACATATGTAGCAAATGCTTGTTCTGGCGTCCAGAGACGGTTTTGTGTTGAAAAATAATTTCGCTCTCTTACATCCACATCTGTAAAACTGCAAAAGCACTCTGTGGTGATGTAACAATCACTTCATAAAATACATTTGATTGATTTGTCCATAAATTTTGCCGTAATCAAATCGCTTTCAAGGTACCACAGTTTTTCTATCTTAAGAGCATATTGGCCCTTTCTAACATCATTACTAATCTCAATGTCTCCTCTAAAGCTAGTGTTAATGCACTGACGAGAGACACAGAAAAGACTTCCTACTCATTAAGTACTTTACCTCTGGAAGAAACATAGCACTGGGTGGTAGAACAATATCCAAACAACAACAACAACAACAACTTAAAACTTGCCAAAATTCCATAAAGTTTGATCAGATCTGGCCAACCCACAGATCTCACTGATCACAAAGAGATGTGTAAAAAAACAACCAGTGGCTGGTACTCTCTACAGGCCTGCTATGCCAGTGCAGTCCAGCTGATCAATACCAGGACATCCTCAGCTAGAAGGCAGTTAGTATTACTGTAACTGCAGGCACCAAGCTCAGGTCAATGTAAAATGAATGCGCCAATCACTGGCAGGTGACTTTCTGCATGCGTTGTAATTACGCCGATTGATAAGGCTGTTATAACAGGTCATGTGACCTCAAACAACAAACCCATTGGAGGTCCCACCCAGTTTCAAAGCCCTTTAATACGCCGGAAGCCTTAATGATAATGTTCACAATACAGCTTGTGACAAGTTAAATGCTCTATGAATGTCTACTGGTTGCAGAGGGTTTCAAACAAGGGCCATAATTTATGACACACCAAAAACTGCATTACTACATTAGGACAGTGGCAGAATAAATCAACCCAGCTATTCAAACATGCATGCTCACTAGTCTTCGACCCGTCACCTGCAGATTGATGCGCTGCTCCCTTAACTTACGTAATCATTTTAAGTAATTTAAAATTCATAATTTTACACCTTCGGCGCCCAACAGTCACCAGTTTATGGTTTGTCCATCCTCGAACCACTTCCGATAGGTACTTAGCGACCACTGCGGACTGGGAGCACCCCAGAACAAGCTGTGCCGTTTTTCAGAGATGCCCAGACCTAGCCGTTTGGCCGTACCAATTTGGCCCTTCACTCAAGTCTTCACTTCTGCCCAGTTCTCCTACATACAACACGTTGACGAGAAATTATTGCTTCCCATCGAATCAACTCAGACCTTGACATGTGCCATTGTTTGGAGATGATCAATGTTATTTGCTTCACTAGTCAGGTTTTGGCTCATCAGTTTATGTACCAGCATTGGACGACTAGATATAAACACTTTCTTCAATTATTCCTTGTAGATCCTTTCAAACTCTGTCAGACAAGATGGTGAGTGTTGAATATGATCTTCAGGTCTCCACACAGATACTCGTTTTTACACATTTGTTGATTAGCAAATTGCTCTCAACAAAAGCAAACTGCAAAAGCAAATATGGTATCCCGCTTGCTCAAGTGTAAAACCACACTTGTATTTACCTACTTGGATTAGGGATTTCAACCATTAACCTTATTTTGATTGGCACCCTACACCTAACCATCTACTGTCAGAATATGCCTGTGGCCAGCTACTAAAAACGTAGATGTCTTACGCATCATACAGCATACATTCCATAACCAACCGATATTCTGGGCAGCACACATATGCAGCCCAATTAAAAGCTTGCTACTTGGTTGACCCTGGGTTATATATATTTTTAGGGATTTTTTGATACCACACAAAATCTTGTTTTGATTAATTGTTCGTAGACAGATTTAATATGGCTCTGCTGTAATGTCCTCTCACGCTAAGCAGGTGATTACAGATAAATGATATCAGCTAGCTTAGAAAGCTAAATACAGATAAATAAATGAATAAAAAGGTTTAACAAAACAATACAATTGACCATTAAATCAAGTGCATATTATTGATGTATTCGGCATAATGAAACGAATAACCAATAATACACATCATTTTTATTTTTTTATTGTACATTAGCCAGTTAACGTTAGCTTGCTAGTTAGTAATGATGGTGAGTTTACAAAGCTAAGTGGCTAATGTTAGTAGCTAATACCTCTTACAAGGTAGCTATTAATGTTAGCGGTGATGAACAGGAGACATGCATTATATTTAATGATGACACAAACTATAACGGTTAACACAAGATCTTAATGTGAGGCAATACATTTGAATAACTATTGGTAATGATGGAATACAATAAATTGCAGAACATTGAAACGGTGTGAAATCGGGGGACATAACAGAGTAGCTATTTAGCTATGATTAGCATGATTAGCTAGCTACCCATTTTATATAGAGCGTAATATATACTACAGAACAGACAGTGTAGCTGGTCAAAGCTAGTTAGCCGCTTTCAGTACATCACCACCTACGTTAGCAGGCTAAATGAGGGAAGTAGTTGTATATATATACACGTGTTAGTACTATGTATCTGGGACTGTTAAGAATGCACAGTATGATTAGCAGAAAAACGTCAGGATAATGAAGTCGAATTAAATTGTGTCCACACCGATGATACAACACAGTACCGTTGACGTTAGCCATCATCAGCTGAGAAAACAGCGTGACGTCACGCGCTGCCTTTCCGCGGTCCGTAAATAAAAAGCCGTTAGCTAACGGGCCTCGCAACAGAAACGGCAAGCACACGAAAACGACGAGGATACTCACGCTTTATCCACAAGCTCCCTGACTTTCCACATACTTAGCATGTAGACGCTCTATCGAGGGGTCGCCGCCTCACTAATGCGTTTTGCGGTCCGTTAACAACCACAGATGGACTCGGATGCGTGTAACCTGGCGGCTAAATTCCCAGTCCCTACAGCTAGCCGGCTCTAGGTAGCGGCAGGCAACCCGGCGCGAGGCTGGTTACTACTACAGAAACGTCATCAACACGTCATCGACACGCAGATGCGTTGTTTCCGGTTTTCGTCACGCGTGTTTTGGGAAGGGAAGGACGCTTGATCACAAACATGCTGGTCTTGCAGGAAAATGATAATTTACCTGCGATAATTATAGGATTCAAAATATTAAATTCTAGTGTAGGACAAGGCAACCCCTTGTGTTGAACTGACCAGGGAGTTCATATTTTATTACTTAACGGCCCTTAAAAAATAGGTATGCACATTAGTCTTGATAAAGAAGTCTGTATTCATAGATATGTCTAGTGGCTTTAGTCCAGCTTCACTTTATGGGTGAAAATGTACAAAACACGTCAAGCCACCCCCAGAGATTGTTTCCAGCTGGTGTCGTCAGAACTGCCTGGGCTTTAGTGTAAGCACCTCAAAAGATCAACGAGTTCAGATGAATCAAATTGACCATCCCAGCCCTAACTACAAATACTAAGAAACTGTAGTTGATTGGAAGACTGTATTGTATGCATATGCTTGCACCAGTAGATGCCAATTATTACGTTTCCTCTGAGAAAATAAAAAGTGTTTCATTATTCATTGATTTATATTGAAATGGATTGAATGTGCAATCACATGGTTGAAGAATATGCTGGATGACTATCATGCAATAAGCATCCTTGACAGTTTTTGCCCACATTTTCAGTTACCCAACCTATAATGTGAAATGGAGCTGATGGTAGAGACATTTTAATATTCAATTATCTGGCTATAGCTCTTTTGGAAATTCCTTCAGTCAGCATTTCAGTTGCACGCTCTTGTCAAAATGTGAGACATCTGTGGCATTGTGTTTTGTGAGGGAACTGCAGATTCAAAGTGGCCTTTTTTTGTCCCTAGCAGAAAATGTACCTGTGTAATGAAAATGCTGCTTCTTTTTCCCCCACCTAGTCAGGAGGGTGGTTCGCTAGGCATGTTGAAATGCTCACTGACAGGTACATGTCAACAAATGGGTGCATGTAATGTAAGAGAAATTATTTTCTGGGTTCCTATTTTAGTTTATCTATTTAAAGAATGTACCAACAATGTAAATTTTGCTTTTGGATTTCCTTTCAGTCCAAATATTTTATCATTACAATTAATGATCGAAAATGGGAACTCAAAGAGTGTGTGTGTGTGTGTGTTGGTGTGTGTGTACACATATAGTCAATACTGAAGGAATAGTGAATTTGGCAGACTTGTTCAACAGTTTTATTGCCTGAGGGTAGAAGCTATGCTGGTTGCTGCCGGTTACAGACTGTAGTCACAGGTAATTCTCGCCCCTACATGTGGTATGAAATATGCAGAAAAAATGCCATTGAGTGGAGCTGTTCATATCAGAAGTACACAAATCGATCTACATAGACTATTTTCGTCTAAACGTTCCAAATGTACCATTATTTTGAAGCCACCCAATGTGCGGCAGGACCCACGTCAGCACACAGCGAAGAGCAGTGACTCGAACTGGATGGTTAATCATTTTGATTAAGTTTGTCTTGAACTCTTTCTCCTCTGTCTCCCTCCTTAAGTGAGTGGTTGAAATGTGAATTCATTTGTAGGCTAGTGGAATAGGTATTTGGTATTCATACTTAAGTTTCATAGTTTAGAGTACTTATAATGCATGATGAGATCACATTTTTAAAATACACTATTTTATATAAGTGTTTCCAACTGTGTATTGCAAGTATACTAAAGTATGAAATAAGTGGGTCCATTTTTACACACTTAAGTTAAGTACACTTATTACTATTTAAATAGTACCTAAATATGCTGCCTTTTTTACTTGAGAAAGCTGTGGATGTGAGGGATAATTAGACCTTCCTGTTGGGTCCTTTCTAGCCAGTCTGCAACAGTGCCGCAAAGTGAAATCCCATAAGGCACCCTGTTATTCGTTTAGTTTACATGTGAGGTTTCCCCCTTCAAATATGCGAGGAGGTTGACTCGCCAACTACATATTGAATCAGATGGCCCAGGGACATAGATAGAATTACAGAGGAAAACATGAAGAGAAGTTACTCAGTGGTGAAATCAAATTAATACAGTTTCAAGCTTTTGTATAATTATAGCCAGTAGTTCTTAAAGAAACATTTGATAGCCCCAAACACTTCATCTAAAAAGTCTTGCAGTTAGTATAGATGTGTATTTTATACCCCTGTTCTCCCTGTAACCTCGTTGGATAATCCTGAGCATGCGTGGGCCAGTCTCCTTTCTTCCTTCTTGTCGCGGTGCATCCCTGGTAGATGTCACTTAAATGGCGTGGTGCTGAGGCTCTTTGACTGGCCCTCAATCGAAAAAAACATGGAAAAAACAAATATATGCATTTATTTACCGAATGTATACTTTACTTTACAAATAAGTCAAAATAATTATAACACAATATATTATTTACCTTTGTTTGAATTGACTAACGCCAAGTGACAAACTGGATTTAGACATCAAATCAGCAATAAAATAATGAAATGTATTACATATCACAGAGTCTGTGAATAGCTCATGCTCTTCTTGGATGCCTTTTGTTTTCCCATTCTCCTTTGTGGAGCCACTGAAGCTCTGTCCGTGTGGACAGACACAGATATTCAGGTCCCTCACAGATATTCAATAAGCTTCAACAGTGGGCTTTGGCAGGGCCTCTCAGGGCCATTCACAGACTTGTCCCAGGCCACTACGGAATCATCTTGGCTGTTCATTTCATGTCGTTGTGGTGCTGATTGAGCAATGTTTGCCACAGTCTGAGGAACTCTGTTCTCTATATCAGGTTTTCTTCATGGATCTCTTTGTATTTTCCACTGTTCAACCTTTACTTCTTTAAGTCTTCTTCCTCATGTTCTCTGAGTCCATCAATCATTTCCTTGGACTACAAGGCTTGGGGGGGTGTTGAGAGATACCTCCCGTAAATGACTTTTTGCAGGTTGAGATGCCTGCACTTTTCAATGAGCTCTCAATATAAGATCATACCGGAAGGATAATCACAAACACAGTGTCAACGTGCAACATCAACATCATTCGCTTTCTGCAAAATGTAGCCTGGCACTGGAGTGAGTACTGACCCAATGCAATAACTCAACATAGTCACAATTTCTCATCCCGATCCATCACCACTGTCCCAGTGACAGACAGGAGACAACTGCACAGAACCACCCGATGTCAACTCCGATGCTCGGTCCATTTCTCAAGGTACCGTCAGCTCCCGACTCCGAGGGGCAACGTTTACACGACGAGGACCCACTTCAAACTCAGGAGGAGGTCTCGTCTTCACGTGGAAAATAAATAAATCAGAGGGGAAAATGACAAGGCACTAAAAACAGATGAAAAAGGAAGAATTTCAGTGATAACAAAGTATGACATGAGACGACACTTAACTGTCCCTGACTGCACTGTGCCTGAGGGAACCTCAGCCCAGCGAAACTGCCTGGCCAGTTAAGAAGCAACCGACGAACTGTCAAAGCTCGCAGGGTGGAAATCGGAACATTCAGAAGCAATTTCTTCATTTTGACACAGAGGAGTGGCATGGATTGACAGGCCCTTCTTCGCGGACGTGTTTCTGGCCTCCTACTAAAGTATTCAGGAGTGTCGAGGCCACGGGGGTGGGCTATGAGTAGTAAACAATGTCTTTCGGAAGCACTTAGTCGGTAGGCTGCCAAACGGAGGCCAGAGTTCTGTCGATGCGATCAGGCATGAGTCTACCACTTCACTGTCCTTACTGTCACTCCTCCGTGAGCCTTCTCTATTCCTCAGCTCTCGCTGTTTCTCTGTCCTCCCTTCTCATCTGCTCGGTTTGGAGGGAGTTCGTCTTACAAGGAACTAGTGGCCACACTGAACATGAGGAAATATGGCTTGTCAGTTTATTATGAAATCGCTATAGAACATTATTTTATTCACATATATTGTTTGTATTTTCCCTACAGTTGTGATTTTGACGGCATGCTAGTCAAAAAATCTCCTTGTTAAAATTCAAATGTATCTCCTCAATATCTAAAACCATGGTAACCCACTGAATAAATTCATGTTCGCGTTTGGGAGTGCGTTATACTGGTGTGTGAGGATTCCAGTGAAGGCTTTCTGAGTGAGCAAAGTATCTAAAAAAACAACCAGGACGACATTTAATGTACTTCAGACGACGCTTTTCATCAACTGTAGCGTGTTAGTTGAGAGGTTTTACGTCAAAGCTGGGCCTTAAACGCATTGTGGATCTCACCATAACATTGCATGGCACGAGGCTATACCAAATGTTATCACAGTGAATCTGACATATAAGGCCGTAGCCTCTTCCCTATTCCATAAACCTAACCAGACGAGTGGACTGGGGTTTTGTATTTTGATGTACAATCCTTTCAAATGTTAAATGCAGATGGTCCGCACAGTAGATATGTATATACTGACCGGACATATTCGCCCAGAGTTTACCCAGATCATGACACAAGCCTTGAATGTGACTATTATTTTCTGTGGATTCTGTCTTTCCAATAGGTGGCACTGTAACCCCATGTTTGTGATAATGCATCCGGATTAGAATATGATGGATGGAACCTGATTTAGCGGTGAGTTATTTTAACAGTTACTACGATAATCTGATACTGTTTTATTGCTGCATTTTGAATATATATCACATGTGATGGAGTAAATAATACTAACAATGACAACAACAGCGTCGAATGAAGTCAATTCCGGAAGTAAACCTAGTGACATCTAAATAAACTTTATTAAGTTGTTAATTTCAACAATTTTAAAATGTTAAAGATTTACATTAAAATATCTTCCTGAAGTTGATCCCCTTCAACAATTGATTCCATCCCTGACAGAAATGAAGTTTATGAAATACTCATTTTCAAGACATCCTAGTAACCTTACAGAATCTCACACACAGCTCACAGGCTTCTTTGTAACAGTGGTAGACACTTCAGTTATTTGTTTAGATGTACATTTTTTCCAGTGTAAAGAAGCCGCTGTGGAAGATTTGCATGGGTCAGATGATGCATTGCATGTGGGTGTAGGACAAGTATATCGCTTGGGAAAAGGACCTAAGGTCTGACTGAGGTCTGAGTGCTAGCCAAAAATAACAACCCAAAATAAAACAGCGGAGAGGGGAAAAGATATCCCGGCCAGTCGAGCGATTACAAACCTGAGAACCAAGTCGTGGGCAGGGATATGTATAATTAGAGCTGTTTCAACGTACAAAGAACATTTTATTTTAAAAGGAAATTGAAGAAAAAAAGAACACAGTCACTCACAGTATTAAAAACTAATTGCATCCATATGAAAAAAGAATGGGAAATGTTTATTCGTTTTATTTGTGTATTTCTTTTTCTTTCGCTAAACTTTGATGTGAGAGAAGAAAACGGAGAGCGTCCGTGACTGCGGAGGATGAAGATCAGCCATGGGAAAATCAGCACGATAAACAGAACGTTCCGGAAACCTGACAAACAGCCGTGTCCGCGTAACGTTCAGTCACTTTCTGTCATTGTGTCGAGACCTATAGAGCTGTCGATAATCTTACTGAACACCAGAGCTGCTTGTCGTTTTAACTGAACACCGGAGATGACTGACTAAGTGATTGAACACCAGGAGTGGCGATGCCCAGTGACCTAGACTGTGTTCCTGGTTTCCAGGTTGTACTCCTGGTTTTCCGTAGTGGTTTAAGCAGGCCTATCAGAGGCTGAGTGGGCCGGCAGGTCAGAAGCCTTTATCATCCTCAGAGTCTGGGCACACCGCCCAGCCTATCACTTTCTGGCAGCTGGGCGTGCTGCCAGTCTCACCCTCGTACTGGAGGGAAAAATAACATCTGACGCCTCCTTCGAATTCCCTTTGAATTGGCCTCACCGCAATCACCTTAAATTCAAATTTCCCTTCAATAACCCCTCAATCTGAAGGACTGTTGTTCTTTGGTCCCCCGCAGCAGGAGCGTGTGCACGTTCCTAGGTGAGCACACCACGGTGCCGGGCGGCGCCCATCTGGCCGGGGAACCCGGGAAGCGCTGGAGGAAACAACGGCGTGGCCAGCTCGAACGTGGCGTTACCATGGCGGCTCTGAACGAGCTTCTGAGACTTCATCATCACCATCATCATCATCAGCCGGTGTCGCGTTTACTGACGCATACGTTTTAGTTTTTGACGCAAGCAGGCAGGAGGCGCAAACAGGCAGGAGGCGCACATTCCGGAGCTGTTGTGGAATGAAACTGCAGAAGGAGAAATGAGGGTCTTATTCTTAGCGCACATCTGGGTAGGAGCAACCGTGGAGCTCTGGGACGTAACCCCACGGGAGAGCTCCTGAGCATTTAAAGACTTGCATCAGTCCTGTTATCGCGGATGAAAACGCTGAAGGCGGGGGGAGGGAATGATGTCTCACACACACACACACACACACACACACACACACACACACACACACACACACACACACACACACACACACACACACACACACACACACACACACACACACACACACACACACACACACACACACACACACACACACACACACACACACACACACACACATAAATATAAACAGTCCCTCTCTGACTGTGAAGAGCAGCCGGCAAATTGTGAGCCTTGGCTTCAGTCAACCATTTGTTTTTTTGCAAACATGGCTAAACGGGCGTCATGCACTTTCGCGACAGTGGCGGAGCGACACAGGTAGAAGGTGAACAGCTCCCAGGGAAAAACGGGGAACGGAATTGAGAGACGTTGAAGCCTGTTAAAGAGCAGTAAAAGCCAGCTGCTGACGTCATGTGTGACCCAGGACCAGCCCTCTCATCCGGCTGCCTTGTCTGCCTGTCTGTCTGTCTGCCTGTCTGTCCATCCTGTAACTAACACTCACTGTTCTGGTACCCAGAAAGCAGCTGCTCTTTTATGGCCACATTCAATTAACAATTTAGCTGAATAAAAAAAATGTGCAAAAAGCCCCAAACATCTGGAGTCGTTAACGGTTAATGTGGAAAATGAAAGGAAGCGAGAGGATGAAAATGTGTGAGACTTTCAAGGACATAGGCTTACTGCGTGACACACATAACAACACGGGCTGTGCTTATTATGTGTGCTACAACTACTACTGTTAATACAAAAATTAATGAACAATTTGTCGTATTTAAATCCACCGAGGCTATAGAAAATGAAACATATATGAAATAGTACACATTTCGACAATGAGCACATCAGAGTTTAATTGGCATTTGTGATTGATCAGTTGTGTGAAGATTACCCCAGTGGTCTAAACTATATCCGTAACTTATTAACTAATTTATATTTCATTTGAAAGGAACACCGTTTTTAAGAGAATAGACAGAACATGGGCCATCAGGGGAAAACGTCCTAAACAATCAAGAGCACAAAGAGTGTGAGAGATGAAGAAACAGCATTCACTGTTAATAGCCAGGCACTTGGGAGCCATGTCAGTCGGGAGCCGCGCCTCCTCTTTAATGCTCCCGTTACATAGGGAGAGATGAATGCTACAGCTAGCCCGGAAGCTATAGAGTGGAGAGCATAAGAGACGCGACATTGCCAAAAATGCTCTGGCATGCAACGACTAAAATGAGATAGTTCTCCACTGCGGGTGGTATGTCCGTAGGTGTCCGAAAGGAGACCTTATTTCACAACCAATACCTCTCTGAGTGAGAAGGAGAAAAGATAAAATGAAAAAGAGGCCGGCTGAACGAGGGAAAACACGTGCGGGAGAAAGTTCACCGCCCGGGGACTTGTGTTTCCTCGCGTAGATACATCCCCTTGCTCTGGGGCTCTGAGCTAGCTCACCTTGTCTCATTGTCAAGTCAACGTTGATTTTATTACCGCTGTTAGTAACAGCTCGTTATAGAAACCAGGCTCTTGGCTCACGCTCGCCTGTTAAAAAGGAGTGGTGTAACACGCTGTTAAAAGCATGTGAATGAAATCTACAGTTGTGGCTCCTTATCGAGATGTCCTGTGTTGCTGCCTCTGCAGAGTGACGGTTCTGTCCCTCCTGAACACTGACTGACACACTGGTGGAGCTCAGTCAACCTCTAGAGCATTGGGCTTATTCATAGAAATAAAAAAAGCTTCTCATGTCATAGCTGAAATGAATGAAACAAATAAACTAGTAGACGGTGACTCCTGGTTTTAGCCGCAGAAAAGATCTCTGTCAATGTTGACCAGCAAAAGTATATTGCGCGGCAATATATATCTTAAATAAATACTTGTGCCAATGCCAGGCCAGATTGCACCAACGAAGTCGCTCTGAAAATAGTCCTAAACGTCCTACGTGAACATCATCTCATCTGCCGCGTTTAAGTTTTCCCTACAGCACACAAGGCAGCTCCTGGGGCCTGGGAACTGCTCCGGGACGCACAAAAAACACCAGCTCCCAGAAACATACATTCCTTAAAATAACACTTCCTTGTCAAGACAGTCTCTCGCTGCGCACGCTAGGTGTTGACATGCACGTTTGCCTGCGCGCTATCCTCTCATCGGGTTGACGTGACCCGTGTGACACTGCAGACGGAAACAAATATTATCGCTCCTTAAGCCGGAGGGAAAGCAAGACATTGCTGGAGGAAAGGTGTTAATTGTTTTCGTGCTGTCTTCTCGCAGAGCTCTTGAGATGAATTAAGGCGATTGCATTCATGTAGGTTTAAATCAAAGGCCGCTCAAGGAAGGAAAATCTTTCCCCGTGCATTTCTGGAATGTGAGACGCTGTCACAGATTAATCGTGTGAAAATACTGTAGGCAAGCGGGCGGCAGTCTGCTACAAAGTGTCTCGTGCCTCGCCTTCCATTTATCATGAGAAAACAAAGTGAAAGGAAAACACACTTTGTGGAAATATGGCCTGCTCTATCTGAATAATAATAACCTATTGAGAGTTTTAATTTGCCGAAACTAAAGGAAGTGAGAAAGCACAGTTAACCTATGGCAGGAGAGAATGCAGGAGTGTTTTATTGTCCAATGGTCATTATGACCGTTCATTATGACCGTTCATTATGACCGTTCATTATGACCGTTCATTATGACCGTTGGAGGGCTTAGTTGTCAGGGAGAGAGAAGAAAGCTACAGCTAGCCGGAATCTATCGGTTTGCATTATCTGGAATATATTATGAATATTTTATTTTATAATTTGCATGCTTAGCTGATTGGCTGAAAACAACAGTATATAAAATAGTATATGTAAGCAATACGGAATAAAGGAGTTTGTTATGTATTGTGCAATGCCGATGCATCACAGCTCATAGGCATGTTATATTGGCCATATACCACACCCCCTTGGGCCTTATTGCATAATTACACCTTTGCGGCTACACAGACCACACAGATGTTTTTTTTTAATGCTGCACTTTATATAAGCGGCAGTGTAGAAATATAACAAACGTTGTCAGCCGAGAAAAACGTCATCTGATGTTCTCTCCTCTCCCTCCATCCACTGCAATGAGCAGTTTGATCAGAGGCTTCAGCGAAAGCTTACAGACTGACGTAAAGACGGAGAATGCTATACTGTGAAATGTGATGTCCTCCAAGAGCCAACTTGTTTAAGTGTGACATGTGGAGAGAGAGAGATTTGAGAGAGGTAGAGAGGGAGAGGGGGAGAGAGGAAGACAGGGAGACGTGGAGAGAGAAAGAGAGGGAGGAAGGCATTGAAACACTAGAAACCCAGGAGAGAACTTGTTGTTTGTAGAACTTTGACAGTTTAGACGCTAGGGTCTGGAATTACCCTCCTTCTATGCCCTAGTGCCTCCTCCAGCCTGGTTCTCCCTACAGCCTGTGCCCCCTCCCACTTAGTGCCTCCTCCAGCCCATTGCCCCCTTCAGCACGGTGCCCCCCTTAATCCTGATGCCCCGTTTAGATACCCAGATTTTCAACGCCACGCTCAAAGTGCTTGATTGCAGAGAAATAGAAATGCCATGGTTGACACATTGGATAGGAAACTGGGCTGTATTGGATAATGCCTCCAGGCCAAACTGTAAAGTCAACCGTCTTGGTTGTTCACCTGCCACAGCAAATAAAAGTTTTTGGTTTTGTGCGTGTAGGTCTGTGTTCAAGTTGGAGTCGTGCGTCTCAGTATGTGTGTTCATATTAGGTTGATGTGTGTGTTGGTGTGTGTTCATGTTGGAGTCGTGCGTCTCGGTGTGTGTGTGTGTGTTCATATTAGGTTGATGTGTGTGTAGGTGTGTGTGTTTATGTTAGGTTGGTGTGTATACAGGAAGTAGGGCTTGCGTAATGCTATATGTTGTGAGACAGGCAGTGTCTTTGGATGCCCTGTTATGAAGAGAGGGTTGTAGAGGCTTGTAGAGGGTTATAGAGGGTTGTAGAGGCTTGTAGAGGGTTATAGAGGGTTGTAGAGGGTTATAGAGGGTTATAGAGGGTTATAGAGGGTTGTAGAGGGTTATAGAGGGTTATAGATGGTTATAGAGGGTTGTAGAGGGTTATAGATGGTTATAGAGGGTTGTAGAGGGTTATAGAGGGTTATAGATGGTTATATAGGGTTGTAGAGGGTTGTAGAGGCTTGTATAGGGTTATAGAGGGTTATAGAGGGTTGTAGAGGGTTATAGATGGTTATAGAGGGTTGTAGAGGGTTATAGATGGTTATAGAGGGTTGTAGAGGGGCGACAGGGCGGCCATTCCATCCAGACTGGACCCAAGGTGTTCGTTCTGGGGCCGAAACACTGACAGGTTGTCATGGTGGATTTCTGGCACAGAGCTTCCTTCCCTGGGTGCGATTAGGGGTTTGACTGTGTGACATGTTGAGGCAGAGGTCCTGACCCGGCCATGTGACGCTCCACTGTAATGTGACGGACCAGCTCAGTGTCGTGGGGCGATTACAAGCCAGGAAACACAGTGAGTTCGGAACTGGGGCTGACATTCATTACAGCCATCCAACTGGCCTGGCCTTTACCTCAACCAGCAATTTATTTGGCTGGAAAAATAGTACGATAATCAAGGGAGTGACTCATTTTCGAAGTGACTCATTTTGTGTGACGGCCCTCATTCCCTGCTCGTGGTTGTCATTTGTTTTCTTACAGGAAGGTGTGGGCGGAGCCGAGATGACCAACTGGGAGATGGGCGACACCTGTTGAAGACAAACGCTGGGCCTTCCGTGCTGCTCGCGTCTCTCTTATCTCACAGCTGGCACATCCTGTTGATTGGTTGTGATCTTTTGCCTTATGTATTTCATTTGTACACCCCACAACACACTCCTAGGATATATCTCATACAACCACTCACTGACTCCAATGATGTCCTGATTTCCTCTCCCCACCCCGTATGAACATTCAGTTATCTTCAGTTGATACGTGTGGTGGTCTCTAAATGTTATCCCCTGCGTTGAGCCAGGTCGTGACCTTTGGCCATTTGTCCGCGTCCGTGGATGTGAGACAACGGCGAACCACCGACAAGCAGCCACGGCGACGTTCAGAGAATGAATATTCATGAAGGCGTTTGCATTATGAAGTGTTTGAGTCCAAGGCTAAAGAACCAACAGAACAGTAAGCATGTTCTCCCTGCCTGAATGGTAGACAGGACACAAGATGCAATGTGTTAGTGCTTCGTCAGACGCCCATTCGTCATGCAGATAAGCTGGTGGCACCCAGTCTCCTTAAGACGCCACTCCAATCGATGAATCTGTTGAAGCCGTTGTATAAATAGATCGGACCATTCACACTGTTTGTTGTTAAGGGCATACCTACGACGAAAAGCGTATACGGCAGAATTATTCCGTTAACGGGAGTCGAGCACGTAGGAGAATCGCACGCGTGCAAACAAAGAGCGATGTGTGATTTCCTCTTGGATCAACGTTTAACAGCACTTTAGCCGTGATAGTGCACTGGTTGATTGTGTCTGTCAATTGAACGCATGTCGTTGGTATCACCCAAAGATTCATGGAGGTTGATCCCAAGACCCAACGTGTCAAAGCATACGACTGAAAAGAATTGTTTAAAATCATCGATTCCTACGGGGAAAAAACAACGTATGCTGCCAATTACTATTTTGAGCCATGTGAATTGAGGAATTCGTTTTTACAGCCTGTGGCATGAGACAAAACAACGACGTTGAATAAACGCAGATTGTTTATTCAAAGATGCTTTTCATTGGAAAGTCGCTGTTTTAGTTCTCATGGGTAGCTCCACTACGGACACCAAAGTCATAACAGCTGTGGCTGCTTTTCTGCTCAGTTCACAGACTTTCACTGAACAAAAAAAAACACATTTGGATTGGGGACGTTCTCGTCTGTCTTTGTACGAACTCCGTTTTTGGAGGTGTGTCCCTGACCCCATGAGCGGTACCCGAGTAGGGCTATATGAGGTACAGCTCCGCTAAACAGTGTTTATTTCTGTTCTGAACACAAATCCACTGCCACCGCAGATTGCCACCACTTCATTGCGCCACAGCCCGCAGGGACAGACCACCAATTCTATCATCTCAGTCACCCTCACACGTTGCTTAAAACAGCTGTCGATTTCCTCCTGCTCCACTCTAACTAGAGGAATTTAACTGTCCCCCGCGGCGTATCCGCTTGTCCCATAACGCCACCGCGAGCCAATCTGCCACTTGTGACAGCGGGGAAGAAAAAAACGTATTAATAAATTAACCCGAGCTATTTGTTATATATTATTCAGCCCCCCCCCACTATTACGGGTGGATGGAGCCAAACTGGAAGCA
The DNA here is from genome assembly GCA_029465975.1 of Dallia pectoralis. Lineage (NCBI taxonomy): Eukaryota > Metazoa > Chordata > Actinopteri > Esociformes > Umbridae > Dallia > Dallia pectoralis. The sequence continues at coordinate 11,667,703 of CM055746.1, forward strand.
GCCTCCGGCTCATTTGTTGATCGGGGAAAATAATGATTTTTGCATCACTTTGCCACGCCGTGACCCCTTCAGCTCGGGGGCTCCCGGGCGCCTTGAAAAGGACAAACGTAGACGGCGTGTGGCAGCAGCGCGCCGTCTGAGTGGCATGGCCTTTCTATGCACACGCTCAGGAATAATTTATGGATGGACCCGGGTCACGGCGCCGGAGGTGTTTGGACTGAGGGCTCCCGGTCTTCTGTACCGTGCCTCTGACTGTCCGTGGGCGTTTTTTAAGCGATCACACGGGCCGGGGAACGACCGGACCAGCGGCGTCCCGGCATTATTTAACCCCGTGGACGCCGTTACAACCATGGCGGGTTGTGAGGGGGACCACCGGACGTCATGGTTCTAGTTAAATAACCGGAATGGATCATTGGCCGATTTCCCGTCTTCCTCATCGCCCATTCAGCGGTCTGCGGGGGTTATAAAACAGATGTATTATTGAACAGGCGTATTGCTTGGCGACCGCCACTCCCAGAACGAGACAGAGGAGGAGGGAAGTAGCGAGCTCGGAGGACCCCGCGTTAAAATAGTTGCACACATGTCGTGATGTGACGTTTTGCCCTGTGGTTTACCGAAGGTTTAAGCTGCAAATGTATTGATCCGACACTCAGTCTCTGTAATATGATGTTCAAAAACATGATGTGTTCTTCTGTTCAGGATCCGGTTATTGACTTTAAAAGCCTCTACTGGGACTCTTCTGTTTATCTATACAGTATCACTCTCTCCAGTTTCCTATGCTTTTATCTCTCTCTCTCTCTCGCTCTCTCTCTCTCTCTCTCTCTCTCTCTCTCTGGTTAAAACTGGAAAAACTGTCCTGAAGTTACAGAATGATTTATCCTCTCCCGCCTGGTCAGCTGGGTCTGTCACTTCCTGTCTGGGTCTGGAGTGCGAACGGCCAGGACGGGCACTCATGTGGAGAGCTCTGCCTTCGCCCCGGGGGGCACCAGCTGTCATCTGGGGAAACATCGGGGACTGAAAGTGGTTCCCTGGGACAGCGGCTGTGGTGTTTAGAGCCATCGAGTCAGTCAGCCAGTCAGGGTTAGATCAAAGAGCAACCCCGCCCTCTCGGCAGTGGAACAGCAGTAGAACCTGGTCCAGCCCTGGGCTCTGTCACTGTGAACCGTGACAGATGATATAGGACAGGGTAAAGGTATGCACCTGTCCATACAGCAAACCTGCATTAAGAAGTGCTTTGACAACCATGAATGTCTCTCTCTACATAACTGTCTCTCTGCATGACTGTCTCTCTGCCTAACTGTCTCTCTGCCTGACTGTCTCTCTGCATGACTGTCTCTCTGCCTGACTGTCTCTCTCCATGACTGTCTCTCTCTACATAACTGTCTCTCTCTACATGACTGTCTCGCTACATGACTGTCTCTCTGCATGACTGTCTCTCTACATGACTGTCTCTCTGCATGACTGTCTCTCTCTACATGACTGTCTCTCTGACTGACTGTCTCTCTGCCTGACTGTCTCTCTGCCTGACTGTCTCTCTACATGACTGTCTCTCTACATGATAATCTCTCTGGCACAACTATCTCTCTGTCTGAGTGTCTCCCTGCCATAACTGTGTGTGTGCGGAGCAACCAGCGGATGACGTCCGGGAGGACACAGAGAGAGTGTTGCGGTGACATGGGTCCGCCTCTGCAGTGTTGCCATCTAGGAACCTCTATCTAGAAACCTCCATCTAGAAACCTCCATCTAGAAACCTCCATCTAGGAACATTCATCTAGGAACCTCCACCTAGGAAGCTCCACCTAGAAACCTCCTTCTAGAAACCTCCATCTAGGAACCTTCATCTAGGAACCTCCACCTAGAAACCTCCATCAAGGAACCTCCATCTAGGAAACTCCATCGAGGAACCTCCATCTAGGACCGTCCATCTAGGAACCTCCATCGAGGAACCTCCATCTAGGAACCTCCATCTAGGACCGTCCATCTAGGAACCTCCATCTAGGAACCTCCATCTAGGAACCTCCATCGAGGAACCTCCATCGAGGAACCTCCATCTAGGACCGTCCATCTAGGAACCTCCATTGAGGAACCTCCATCTAGGAACCTCCATCTAGGACCGTCCATCTAGGAACCTCCATCTAGGAACCTCCATCTAGGAACCTCCATCGAGGAACCTCCATCTAGGACCGTCCATCTAGGACCGTCCATCTAGGACCGTCCATCTAGGACCGTCCATCGAGGAACCTCCATCTAGGAACCTCCATCTAGGAACCTCCATCTAGGACCGTCCATCGAGGAACCTCCATCTAGGACCGTCCATCTAGGAACCTCCATCGAGGAACCTCCATCTAGGAACCTCCATCTAGGAACCTCCATCGAGGAACCTCCATCAAGGAACCTCCATCTAGGAACCTCCATCGAGGAACCTCCATCGAGGAACCTCCATCGAGGAACCTCCATCTAGGACCGTCCATCTAGGAACCTCCATCTAGGACCGTCCATCGAGGAACCTCCATCTAGGAACCTCCATCTAGGACCGTCCATCTAGGAACCTCCATCGAGGAACCTCCATCTAGGAACCTCCATCTAGGACCGTCCATCGAGGAACCTCCATCTAGGAACCTCCATCTAGGAACCTCCATCTAGGAACCTCCATCGAGGAACCTCCATCGAGGAACCTCCATCTAGGACCGTCCATCTAGGAACCTCCATCTAGGACCGTCCATCTAGGAACCTCCATCGAGGAACCTCCATCTAGGAACCTCCATCGAGGAACCTCCATCTAGGAACCTCCATCTAGGACCGTCCATCGAGGAACCTCCATCTAGGAACCTCCATCTAGGACCGTCCATCTAGGAACCTCCATCTAGGACGATCCTATCCGAAAGCAGCAGAGAGAGATACTTGTATCCTTGCTCAAAAGCCATGATCTCATAGGATTACACGACCGCATGCGACATGGAAACTCTGACTCCCCTGCCGGGATTAGGAGGGGGTGGGCAGAAGGGGGTGAGCCGGGGTGGTGGTGGGGTGTGTGTGGGGGAGTGGGGTGAGGAGAGGCAGGGGATATCTGAGCAGGATCCTTCTGAATAACACGGCACATGGCTACTCTGGTCGGGATGTGCCAGATCCACCGTGATCCTTTCTGAGCCGGTCCGCTCCACGGGGGAATTCGCCGTTAGCGTGTTTAGACAGCCACTGTGGTCACTGGCCTTGTGATTTCACATTAAAAGCCCGCCAATTATCCAGCACAATAGGCACCCTGTGTGCTCGGCTTGTTTTTGGACAGAGCTGGAATAATAATTCCGTGCGCTATTATGTCTATGAGAGTTTCGCAAATCGCCAGAGGGAAACATTTGTTAGTTTAAATCTATGCTAATTATTTTACTTTTGCTTGGTTCATGTCCAACGGCTTATAAAATTTTGTTCAGGCAATTAAAGAGCAGTGTGAGAAAAGGCAGCTTTTTACTGGTTCGACCAGGGATATCAATGTATTCCGAGCATGTCCGCCTAATACAGTTCACAAATGCATCATATTCGCTTCATATTTACATGAATAATATTATTAGGACCAACCTTTGACCTAACCCTTACTTATGTAAATGTTCAATTGAATAAAAACATGTGCGCACAACTATTCGAAGCGTAGCACGAAATGTTTGGCGATTACGCAATCGGAGGTTCTGTTTGGTTCTGAATACTTTGGCGTGAGTGGATGGCCTTGTGATCCGCATGTCCCAGGATGCCCCTCCCAACCTCCGCCCACCCACTCCGCCCTCGATGCTCCGTGCATGTAAATGAGCGATACGATGTGCCAGGGTTTAGAAGGCATGTGCTAATTGAAAAACCATCCAGAGAAAATGAAAACCTAAGTAAAGAATTTACGATAATCTTGTCTTCCACCAGACCTCGATACCTTCAAAAACTTCCCTTTTATAGATAACACATGACGTCGGGCGTATTTTAACATCTGTAAAAATAAAAACGAAGAACCGTTTACTTATATTTTTGTTCTATCTGGTGTAATGAATGTAGTCCTGGACCGGCTGGATTCGCTGTCGGCCCCGGTCCCCTGGACATGCTGGTCCTTGGCTGTCAGTAAATTCTCTGTCACTTTCAGGGTGTGTGGGAGCCCGGCTCAAGGTCAGGCAGGAAATGCCTGCGCAGATGTGGCTGTAACTTACAACGCAGAGAGAATATTAGAGGGGGGACACAGGAAATAGCATACTCCGCAACTCATTACAGGGGCCTGTGTACAGTAATGCATGAGAGAGAGACAGAGAGAGAGAGAGAGAGAGAGAGAGAGAGAGAGAGAGAGAGAAAAAGAGAGAAAGAGAGACAGAGAGAGACAGAGAGAGACAGAGAGAGAGAGAGAGAGAGAGAGGGACAAAAATAAAGCCGTAGAAAAATAAAGGTATAGAATACCAATTACTATGCATATTCAGACACAGTACCAGAGTGCCTGAGCAGGCTAAGCTGACGCCTTGAGAAACTGTTTTTGTTTTAACGATAAAGAAACAGGAAGGATGTTTAATCCCTAACGCACAATCGTCACAATGCGTTGGGGACACCGGAAGCAGTTGGGAATGAGGTCGCTGCTGTGTCCGTCGTCAAGGGCGACGCAAATACTGAACCCATCTTTCTTTGCTCAGACTAGATGGCGCCAGTCTCTCAGCAAAAGCAATGGACAAATGAGAGATTTGGCATCTTTTTCTCTCTCTCTCTTAGCATCTCTCTCTCTCCACCTCTCTCCACCTCTCTCCACCTCTCTCCACCACTCTCCACCTCTCTCCACCTCTCTCCAGCACTCCAGCAATTTCTCAGTGTCTCTCTCAGACAAGACTTATCGACATTTCAAAGATAGCTGAAAACATGCACCTTGTCTGGCCTTTTTTCCTTTTATTAAATCATGGTCTGTAAGCACATCTAGAAAGGCACATCCCTGATGTTAAATAATGCCATAGATGCGTCTCAGTTCACGTGACACAGAACAGGCCCCGGAGCGTGAAGTGTGTGCGTGCGGACCGAGCCTTCAACCGGGCTAACTGAGAACAGGGACTGGTGGAGAACACGTACTGATTCATTATGATGACGACGAAGGCGGCCCGCCAGAATGAAACACGAGAGCCCAAACGCACAAATGTAAACCGTGGGATTTCCTGACTTAAGTATGTTTCCAAAGTTTGGTAAGCAAATTATTGGGAAATGGTATAACAAGATGCTCCTTGTTCAACCACTGTCATGCAATACTAATACATCATGTTGCTACCATAACCCTCCCCTTTAATGAATAAACACTTGTCTATGTTGCTATGGTGATAAATGTTGAGGGAACGGAATATAATTATTTTGAATATTACTAGTACCTTATTTGCAGTTATCATCATATGTATTGCGCCGTTGAAATTGAGAAAGAAACCCAGTGGTGAGACGGGACAGAGATACCAAGAAAAGATGATGAAAGTGAGACAGGAGTGAGATACTACTAGTGAGATATTGTGATAATAGTGAGACAGGAGTTACACATACTAGTAAGATAAGTTGATGGTAGTGACCCAGAAGTAGGACACTAGTAAGATAGGACAGAGTTAGCCGTGGGATTAGATTAAGAATGGTGGTGAGGTGGAAGTGAAGACAGGGATGCATGACACATATATTACACGTCACAGAGAAACCCAGTGTCATAATAAATTCCACTGCATGGCAACCAGGGTTGATTTGGGCTGTCAGGGGCGGCAGTGAAAAACAGTATGATGGCATCCCCCCTCCATCGCTCTCCCAAGCCACTCCCTCCTGGGACTGCAACCATCACAATTGGGAGATACCCCGCTTGCCTTTTATCGTTTTAAGTCAGTGGTTCTCCAGTCAGAGGCGGGGGACAAGGACCGCTGGTTTTGTGTAATACCAGTCCCAGGTCTAAACCAATCCCCACCTGGGGGGCTAGAATGGAAACCAATATGTGTTCCGGGTCCCGAGGCCCGGTGTCGAAGAAACGATCTCGGAAGAGTTTTAATAACGTAAATGAGTCAGCCCGTTAGCTTGTTCACTCTATATTAATATATATCATCCGGTTCCCATTCCCAGAAGAAGATCGGCCGTCAACAAAGCGTGGTTCTGTCGAGGCCTGTGCTGTTACTCTCAACGCTGACCGGAGAACAGTCTGATATCAGTGGAAATGTGCATAAGTAAGCTTTGATATCAGGCGGCTGTTACCGAGACATTACAACATATCATATTTTATATTCCACACTGAAAACAAGCTCTGGTTATGCTTCTGGATGTTTAGAGGGGTGGAAAGAGAAAACCTTGATGTAACACTGAAAACATCAATGCACACACACACAGAAGTATTGTTTTGACAAAGGTTATGGTGAGTTCACTTGAGCGCGTCCCGCACATACTTTATTAGGCGCCATATATTATCAGCTCATCAGAGAAACAGGCTCATTGTTAGCAACGAGATAGAGAGAGAGAGAGAGAGAGCGAGAGAGAGAGAGAGAGAGAGACAGAGAGAGAGAGAGGGAGAGAGAGAGAGAGTAGGGGACAGAGATGCTGGCATGTGGTGGGGGCGGGGGGGGTCTGCTACAGTTTCCCAGGTGCACCTGGAGAGGATTGGAGAGAAGACGGGACGATGTCCCCAAGGAAACCTCTTCAAATTACTTATTCATGAGCCTCTGAACCTTGGGACCACCTAGGGAGGGCACTGAGAGAGCCTCACGCCGCTCCAGACTGCCGAAAGGAGCGCTCAAACTAATTAAGCCCTTCTCGTTCAGGATAATGGGTCTCATCGAACGCAGAACCTTCCCGTCATTAACCCAGATGTTAAGTTTGGGATTAAAGCAAACACTCTGCTGCCAATTAGCTCTCGTTTTCGCCGTGCCGCTTGTTATTTGTCTCAAGCAAGCCGGTCCATTGCTCTCTGTCCCTGCGTGTTGTTCCCGAATGGTGTTCTCAGAGGCCTGCTAGCAGGGGGAGATGTTCTACAGGACTCTGGCTGGGTAACCGCCGGAGCCAAAATGTTTCACTAATGTGTTCCCTGCCAATAAAGCATTATCGGATTTAATTGCATTCATGGTGGGGAGGAAGGAGAAATGTAGAGGGTTGCTTTAAACTGGATGTCTTCATTATTTCTTAGCAACACTAAACTCTTAATAGCGTCAGAAAATAGAACGATAAAATGTGTAACAGTTTGTGTACGTTTTCCTTCGTTTTTTTTTTTGCTAATGTTCCAAATCACGTAAATGTCTAACGAAAACACTGTGCAGGACGAGGTTCATAGGTGTATTGAACGGTGATTATGAATTTGACAGAATGCAAAATCATCATCATATTTTAATGGGGTGAATAAATAGACGTGTATCGCCCAGGGCTTAGAGGAATAGGATAAGCTAATATAGGGATCTGACCCACAGCATCATATAATTAACCAAATATAGGGATCTGACCCACAGCATCATATAATTAACCAAATATAGGGATCTGACCCACAGCATCATATAATTAACCAAATATAGAGATCTGACCCACAGCATCATATAATTAACCAAATATAGGGATCTGACCCACAGTTTCATATAATTAACCAAATATAGGGATCTGACCCACAGCATCATATAATTAACCAAATATAGGGATCTGACCCACAGCCTCATATAATTAACCAAATATAGGGATCTGACCCACAGCATCATATAATTAACCAAATATAGAGATCTGACCCACAGCATCATATAATTAACCAAATATAGAGATCTGACCCACAGCATCATATAATTAACCAAATATAGGGATCTGACCCACAGTTTCATATAATTAACCAAATATAGAGATCTGACCCACATCATCATATTATTAACCAAATATAGAGATCTGACCCACATCATCATATTATTAACCAAATATAGAGATCTGACCCACATCATCATATTATTAACCAAATATAGAGATCTGACCTACAGTTTCATATAATTAACCAAATATAGAGATCTGACCCACAGCATCATATAATTAACCAAATATAGGGATCTGACCCACAGCCTCATATAATTAACCAAATATAGAGATCTGACCCACAGCATCATATAATTAACCAAATATAGAGATCTGACCCACAGCATCATATAATTAACCAAATATAGGGATCTGACCCACAGCATCATATAATTAACCAAATATAGGGATCTGACCCACAGCATCATATAATTAACCAAATATAGGGATCTGACCCACAGCATCATATAATTAACCAAATATAGAGATCTAACCCACAGCATCATATAATTAACCAAATATAGGGATCTGACCCACAGCATCATATAATTAACCAAATATAGGGATCTGACCCACAGTTTCATATAATTAACCAAATATAGGGATCTGACCCACAGCATCATATAATTAACCAAATATAGGGATCTGACCCACAGTTTCATATAATTAACCAAATATAGGGATCTGACCCACAGCATCATATAATTAACCAAATATAGAGATCTGACCCACAGCATCATATAATTAACCAAATATAGGGATCTGACCCACAGTTTCATATAATTAACCCAATATAGAGATCTGACCCACAGCATCATATAATTAACCAAATATAGAGATCTGACCCACAGCATCATATAATTAACCAAATATAGAGATCTGACCCACAGCATCATATAATTAACCAAATATAGAGATCTGACCCACAGTTTAATATAATTAACCAAATATAGAGATCTGACCCACAGTTTAATATAATTAACCAAATATAGGGATCTGACCCACAGTTTCATATAATTAACCAAATATAGAGATCTGACCCACAGCATCATATAATTAACCAAATATAGGGATCTGACCCACAGCATCATATAATTAACCAAATATAGGGATCTGACCCACAGCATCATATAATTAACCAAATATAGGGATCTGACCCACAGCATCATATAATTAACCAAATATAGGGATCTGACCCACAGCATCATATAATTAACCAAATATAGAGATCTGACCCACAGCATCATATAATTAACCAAATATAGAGATCTGACCCACAGCATCATATAATTAACCAAATATAGGGATCTGACCCACAGTTTCATATAATTAACCAAATATAGAGATCTGACCCACATCATCATATTATTAACCAAATATAGAGATCTGACCTACAGTTTCATATAATTAACCAAATATAGAGATCTGACCCACAGCATCATATAATTAACCAAATATAGGGATCTGACCCACAGCCTCATATAATTAACCAAATATAGAGATACCCATTAATCATATAATTAACCAAATATAGAGATCTGATCATATACCAAATATAGGGATCTGACCCACAGCATCATATAATTAACCAAATATAGGGATCTGACCCACAGCATCATATAATTAACCAAATATAGAGATCTGACCCACAGCATCATATAATTAACCAAATATAGGGATCTGACCCACAGCATCATATAATTAACCAAATATAGGGATCTGACCCACAGCATCATATAATTAACCAAATATAGGGATCTGACCCACAGCATCATATAATTAACCAAATATAGGGATCTGACCCACAGCATCATATAATTAACCAAATAAGGGATCTGACCCACAGCATCATATAATTAACCAAATATAGAGATCTGACCCACAGTTTCATATAATTAACCAAATATAGGGATCTGACCCACAGTTTCATATAATTAACCAAATATAGGGATCTGACCCACAGCATCATATAATTAACCAAATATAGAGATCTGACCCACAGCATCATATAATTAACCAAATATAGAGATCTGACCCACAGCATCATATAATTAACCAAATATAGGGATCTGACCCACAGTTTCATATAATTAACCAAATATAGAGATCTGACCCACAGCATCATATAATTAACCAAATATAGAGATCTGACCCACAGCATCATATAATTAACCAAATATAGAGATCTGACCCACAGCATCATATAATTAACCAAATATAGAGATCTGACCCACAGCATCATATAATTAACCAAATATAGAGATCTGACCCACAGTTTAATATAATTAACCAAATATAGGGATCTGACCCACAGTTTCATATAATTAACCAAATATAGAGATCTGACCCACAGTTTCATATAATTAACCAAATATAGAGATCTGACCCACAGTTTCATATAATTAACCCAATATAGAGATCTGACCCACAGCATCATATAATTAACCAAATATAGAGATCTGACCCACAGCATCATATAATTAACCAAATATAGAGATCTGACCCACAGCATCATATAATTAACCAAATATAGAGATCTGACCCACAGTTTAATATAATTAACCAAATATAGAGATCTGACCCACAGTTTAATATAATTAACCAAATATAGGGATCTGACCCACAGTTTCATATAATTAACCAAATATAGAGATCTGACCCACAGTTTCATATAATTAACCAAATATAGAGATCTGACCCACAGCATCATATAATTAACTAAATATAGGGATCTGACCTACAGCATCATATAATTAACCAAATATAGGGATCTGACCCACAGCATCATATAATTAACCAAATATAGAGATCTGACCCACAGCATCATATAATTAACCAAATATAGAGATCTGACCCACAGCATCATATAATTAACCAAATATAGGGATCTGACCTACAGTTTCATATAATTAACCAAATATAGAGATCTGACCCACAGCATCATATAATTAACCAAATCATAAAGTTTATAACTAATGAATGCCTAACTTAGTTGAGCTGTTGTACCCAATCAGAAGCCGCAATTTGAGTTTGTAAACAACCCTCCAACATTTCACAGCTCTGGTTATGAATTTCACATGATTTACAATTCTCTTTCAGTTATTCATTTGTCCTGCTGAAGTGCAGTGATTCACACATTCCTATGGGAAGTCAAGGCTAGATGAAAATATAATATCCTTAGAAATGTCTTCACGGAGTCTGATTATCTCAAAGACCTGAAGTGATTGTTTAGTGGAAGACTCAAGCGTGTTCTGAGAACCCTCCTCCTCCAATAGGGAGAGAAGTGATTGGTCCAGGAAGTCTCTATGGTGATCAGGAGGCTGTAAGGATTCAGGGAGGCCAGTCCACCCTTAACCGTTAGAGGGCTTCAGATGAACAACATCCAACTGGCTGTCCTTAAGTGGAGAGCACACGCAGTGAGACACTCCCTCTTTCTGGGTAAAGTACGACCTGGCACCGGCTACCTGTCACTCAAACCTGAAACACAACAGATGTATCACATTTTTCTTATTTAACTTATCATCAATGTTTTGTACATTCTAAATATACAAACTACTGTCCGTAATATTTATTGTGAATATTTTGATGGTCCCGTGTAACAGCTTCTAGGCCGTTGCTGTGTGAGTTTGAACACAGGTTCACTTGGTAATCAAACACGGCAAAATAGAAGCAGATGCCACAGACGCCTGTGTGACAGACAGGAAGACAGGCAAATAGACTGACAGGCAGTGTTGGTCATCTTACTTAAAAAAAGTAATTAGTTACAGTTACAAATTACTTCTCCCAAAAAGTAATTGAGTTAGTAACTCAGTTGCCACATTGTAAAAGTAATTAGTTACTCAGCAAAGTAACTGACATTATTTTGTTTATGTTCTAAACGCTATTACGTTCTATAACATTTAACGTCAAAGATGTTTATATTAACTGATTGAAGAATAAAACACTATATACAGTATTTTAGAACATTTGGTATTTATTTGAACTCAATAGAGTGCAGCTGCCATTGGTTTTTGCATATGATAAAAACATAAATAAATATTGAAAATAAAATTCAAGTGCAAATTTAAGACACAAAAACCTGGGTAAAAAGAAACAAATGAAAATCTTTGCTTGAGGCAGACGTCTATAACATCTTTTTTCCTGGGCAATGTGGGCATGTAAGATAAACATTCTTGCCTTTGACTTCAATGAGCGAGAAGTAGTGCCGGTACTTCCAGTTTGATACCGCTATTTTTGAACTTCCCCGGCTCGTCGCCATTATCGCTGACGCTGTCTTGTTTAGTGGTAGCCAAAGCATGACACCTCGCGCTTCATTCAACCAAATTGTAGTAACGCGACACTTTCAATCTCAGTAAAGATAACGGCGTTGTAACGATGGAAACAGTAATTAATTAGATTACTCCGTTACTGAAAAAGTAACTCCGTTAGTAACGCCGTTATACTTAAACGCTGTTACTCTCAACACTGCTGACAGGTAGACTGACAGGTAGACAGACAGGTAGACAGACAGGTAGACAGACAGGTAGACAAACAGGTAGACTGACAGGTAGACTGACAGGTAGACTGACAGGTAGACTGACAGGTAGACTGACAGGTAGACTGACAGGTAGACTCCCGGGGCATAAATAGGCTGGTTGGTCCCTCATCACTATTCAACACTCTGGAGTCTTTAAGAAGTCGCATTTGTTGCTCATAGATCTCGTTTCGGGCCCTCATATGCATTTCTGGGGGCTCACATGGGACAGCATTAGCATTAGAAAGGGGGATACAATCGCTTTAATTTTTAACAAGACATTGTGAACGGGCCACAAAGACTCCACACAACTGACAGTAGAGCCCGAGAAATTATGCAAGGAATTAAAAGAAAGCCCGGGTTTATACAGCGCCGAAATCAATCAAGTCAGGACGAGGGGAAAAAGAGAGATGAGAAAGAGAGAGGGAGAGAAGAAAGAAAGAGAAGTGTACCCATGTTTTCAATAAAAATAGCATTAAAGCAAATCCGCCGTTAATCTTGCATATTGATCAGGGCTCCGTGTTAAGGAACGAATCACCAGCGTGGCTTTAAGCATCAAATAGTCATAAATAAATAAACGGGCTGAGCAACGAGCAGCGTTCAGACTGGAGTCATGTCATCTCATTAGGCGACAGCCCGGTACGGCGGTCCTCCACACGACCACCTCGTAGCCGGATCAGGACAAAGAGCTAACGTCGAAACAGCGTCGTCCCCATCAGTCCCGAGACGGCGCACACATAAGCGGGATTCGCTGTTTCCGTGCTAGACTGCGGTACGTTACATTTTGCGACGCACATGGTGCAGCAAGCTATGCTGCTGCGCCGGCTAACGATCTGAGGCTAAAAACTAGGGCGCAGCGTAGCGGAGCGCGGCTACGTTCTTTGCGCCCAGTCGATTTTCGGCTACGTTTTTTGCATTGTGACGACCACCTGACCGCTAAGCGTATTAAACTTATTAGTATCTGTATTGTTAACAGCAGGCGGATGAAAACTGTGTACAGCCGGCAACGGAGAGAGACAAGCAGGGTCTTCTGGTTAGTATGCCGCGTCCGTAGGGATCGGCCGCCCTCATTTGATAGGGTGTCAACGTTGTGGCGAGGTTGGGCACCGGAGTTGCCCAGACCCCGTGGCGCGTCTCAGCGGAATACACTCATTTAACGCTCTTAACATCGCCGGCGCCGAGAAGGTCGCGGCGTAAAATTAATTTGTATCCATTTCCGACTGCCCTCCTCCCTCCTCTACTCGCCCCCGACTCCCACGCTCCTCATCCGGAGGCTTTCTTCTGCAGACGGCCTGACCCCTGTGTAGTGGCACTTGTAGCGGGCACGCCCGCCTCACCGAGGGGGCCGCTGAGTGGTTACGGTGGAAGGCAGCGTCCCCGTGGGGCCTGCCCGGCTGTCTGCCGGTGGCATCATCCACGCCCACCCCCCACCACCCCGTTACTCGCAGAGTCCCGGAGGTCTCACAGCACGGCGGCACGCCCGGTGTCAATCAATCCTGAGAATGTGGGGGTGGGGGGGGGGTAGAGTGTTAGGTGATGGAACTAATCAGGACTAATTCTCGGTTCGGCCCAGTGTTGAGGTTCAGGGCCGGCCTCTCAGCGACAGGTGAGATAACGAACCCCGCCGAGTCCAAATGAATACGGCATTCGGAGCCTCATCCGTCCATCACAACTAGCCAAAACGTAAGAGAATCATGTGAAGTGTTTTTCCGTGTGCGTATGTGTGTGTGTGTTCGTACTTGGCAGGGCCACGTGCACGTGTGTATTTAACAAGGACAGACAGCCGCTGTCTTGGTGTGGCCGTGGGTTCTGCAGTAATGTGCTGTAGGAACACCGGCTTGTTACTATGACATCTGCCATAATCTTTGGAGATTACCTTCCGCAGTCGGAAAAGGAGTCCACTGTGATAATTAGCGGGGCATGCTTCGCACTCAATTATGCCACCGCGTTCCGCTTCGGTGGGCAGGTCTGCCAATCCCGAACCCCCACCTCCCTCCCGCACCCGGGCGGGAATCCTGGGATACTCAATCAAGTTGGCATTCTTTTGGGACTATATTAAAACTTAACATCTGAAAGAGGGAGCTTGATTGGCATCTCTGCCTGACTGACCGCTGAAATGAAGGCTTAATGACGTGAATATTTTTTGCCGTTCTGCATTTAAATTTCTTCTGGGAACTTTCAGGTCCTTACACTGTTTTATTTCCTCTCTAAATATGCGAGTAGACATACAGAGTGCTTTATATGTTTTCTACTGAATAACATCCCTTCATATGTTTCAAAGTAATCTCACAAACCCTGGAAAATATTCGCTGATGAACCTCCTTGAGGGCTTGCATTATGACCTCGGTGACCTTAAACAGGATATATAAACTCTGAGTATTTGCAGGACATTATCCACTGATGTCACAGTTCCAAATAAAAACTGAAAATAAATCTCAGCAGTGCCTCTTACTCTCTGATTTTCACATTGTCTTTCTGTATGGAAACACATTACGTCATCATGGTTGGATGAATAGAACCACCAACCAATAAACCCTAAAACAGTATGATTAGGACATATGACCTCTGACTTGACGGTGATTGAAGTGCCGCAGGATCAGAGCTCTCCGAGCCTGGCCGTTTGTGACGGTGACCCCCGTGTCGGGTTGAAGGGTGGCGGTTACAGGCTACACCCTTGGCGGAGACCCCAATGTCGGGTTGAAGGGTGGCGGTTACAGGCTACACCCTGGGCGAAGACCTCCGTGTCAAGTTAAAGGGTGACCGTTACAGGCTGCACCCTCAGCCATGTGTGACTGTGACCCCTGTGTCAGTTTGAAGGGTGACGGTTACAGGCTGCACCCTCAGCCATGTGTGACTGTGACCCCTGTGTCAGTTTGAAGGGTGACGGTTACAGGCTGCACCCTCAGCCATGTGTGACTGTGACCCCTGTGTCAGGTTGAAGGGTGACGGTTACAGGCTGCACCCTCAGCCATGTGTGACTGTGACCCCTGTGTCAGGTTGAAGGGTGACGGTTACAGGCTGCACCCTCAGCCATGTGTGACTGTGACCCCTGTGTCAGGTTGAAGGGTGACGGTTACAGGCTACACCCTCAGCCATGTGTGACTGTGACCCCTGTGTCAGGTTGAAGGGTGACGGTTACAGGCTACACCCTTAGTTAAGCAACTCGTTTTTCTAAAAAAGGACAAGAAGCATCAAACCTCAGATCCTTTCTGGAGAGCGCTGACTAGGTTTAAAAAAAGCGATATTATAAAAAGACCTGGAGCGGCGGGGGACAGTTATAATTCTATATCTCCTGGTTTCACTTCTCTGTTTTGACAGTGGCCATACACTTCCTGATCCGGCCGCGCACATCAACTAACCTGGCAACAGTGTTAATCATTAAATATAATAATACAGTATGATCTTAAAGCAGTGATTGTACTCAGGAACGGGGTCATGTTGATGGCATGTTCACGTGTGTACTGTACTGAACTGTATCTGTCATCTGTCAACGTGGTTTACATCAGTCTAATTGATTAACCATAACAATATTATTTGATCGATATGTATTCTTTATGCATTTAACACGTGCGTACTGACAATAAGTGTTCGTTTCAATACCCTAACTCCCCTGGAGACGTCTGTGGAGAGGGCAGTCAGGGCCGGGCTCACCAGTGACCAATATGAATGGCCCGTCCATTGTCTTTTCACCTTGCCTAGCCAGGCATTCAGACAGCCTTTCAGTCACCGGACAACTCATTAAAAAACAAAAACGTCACACCACAAGTGCTAAGTGCTACGATTCTAGCTCGTCTGACGGTTTGTACGGGAGGAACACCTCTGACATATACTTGGTCAATGAGGTCAACTTGAGGGGGTCCATGTGGCCTTTGTGAACTTGCGGTGACTGTCCTCTAGTTGTTGCTGTGACTGGTTGTTTTAAAGAGACAGCAGGGGGGAGAGATAGGGGAGTAAGCAAAGAGAGAGAGGGGAGAGAGGAGGGAGAAAGAAGGCTGGAGCCATCGCTGCCCTCTGACACAGGCCACCCGCAGACACTGGACATTTACATAATTGCCCTGCTACAACCATATGTGATGGGACACGCCATACAATACACCTCTCAGCTCATATATAGCCACATATATATAACATACTCATACACACATTCAAATAACATACGGGCATGTACTCATACACACAGTCAGAATAACATGCTAACTACTCATACATAAGGTCAAAGGAACATGCTTACACAATCATAGTCACACGCACATACTCATGTAGACAGGCTCACAGACACACGCTCACTCACAGTTTTCCCGGTAATCAATGAGACAATACCACCCATGTGTTGAGATGATGATGATGTATTTTGGGGTACCTTATGGACCAGCCTAAGGCACTTCAGGTCCTGCCTCCTCCTGGGGCTTTTCCACTGTGGGATGTGTACACATCCCAGAGACCTCCTCTCACTCCCTGGCTTACAAACACGCTACGCGAGGCACCCACAATGTCGAGCAGCTGCATGGGGAGGTGGGGAGTGAGAAGGAGAGAGGAGGAGAGAGGAGGAGAGAGGAGGAGAGAGAGGAGAGAGGAGGAGAGAGAGGAGAGAGGAGGAGAGAGAGGAGAGAGGAGGAGAGAGAGGAGAGAGGAGGAGAACCCCCCCAGGCCGCCTGGCAAATGTGCCCCAGAGGTTGTGCATTACTGGGGTGCAGGGGCCACCAGGGGACAAAGCAGGATTAGACCATTGAAGGTGGAGGTCTCATCGGCTGGTGCTGAATGCTAATGCACTCTGGGACCCTCCACCGCACAAGGGGGGCGGAGCAGGGGTGGAGGAGGAGTAGAGGAGGGGGGATCTATTAGACTTGGAAATCTACCCTCCCACTCAATCACAGTGTTCTGGTGAATCAGTCTGCTCACTGCCCTGGAAAGCAGATGGCTGGACGACACCCACTGTGATGTAAACTCTGGCCAGGAGATCCAGCGGTCAGACACTCACTCTATGTCAGGTCAGAGACAGAGGGAGGGAGGGTCCGGAGCGATAGTGGCAGAAAGAGAGGTATGGATGGAGGAGGATGGGTGCACGGAGAGAAAGAGATGGAGTGAGATGGAGAGATAAGACACGCCAAACAGGAAGAGAGCTTCATCACTGATATTTCCCCCCCATCATTCACTTTCTGTCTCTTCTCTACTCACTTACTCACTCACTTCCTCCTCATCCCCCTGTCCTCCTCATCCCCCTGTCCTCCTCATCCACCTGTCCTCCTCATCCCTCTGTCCTCCTCACCCCCCTGTCCTCCTCATCCCTCTGTCCTCCTCATCCCTCTGTCCTCCTCATCCCTCTGTCCTCCACATCCCTCTGTCCTCCTCATCCCCCTGTCCTCCTCATCCCCCTGTCCTCCTCATTCCTCTGTCCTCCTCATCCACCTGTCCTCCTCATCCCCCTGTCCTCCTCATCCCTCTGTCCTCCTCATCCCTCTGTCCTCCTCATCCCCCTGTCCTCCTCATCCCCCTGTCCTCCTCATCCCCCTGTCCTCCTCATCCCCCTGTCCTCCTCATCCCCCTGTCCTCCTCATCCCCCTGTCCTCCTCATCCCTCTGTCCTCCTCATCCCTCTGTCCTCCTCATCCCCCTGTCCTCCTCATCCCCCTGTCCTCCTCATCCCTCTGTCCTCCTCATCCCTCTGTCCTCCTCATCCCTCTGTCCTCCACACCCCCCTGTCCTCCTCATCCCTCTGTCCTCCTCATCCCCCTGTCCTCCACACCCCCTGTCCTCCTCATCCCTCTGTCCTCCACATCCCCCTGTCCTCCACACCCCCTGTCCTCCTCAACTCCCTGTCTTTCTCATCCCCGGTCCTCCTCATCGCTGAGTATTCCTCATCAGGCCTCTATCTTCTCTTCCGTCTGTCATCCATCCATCCCTCTATCACTCCATCTGTCAGGTCCGCTCTCTGTGGGATGCAGCAGAACTCCAGTTTGCCGGTCAGCGAGTCAACTCTCCCCTCTGATGTTTGACCTCTGCTGATATGACCTGGGAGGTCCAAAAGAGGGCAGCATAGATCTGTTGGTGATGACAGCGTCTTTCCCCCAGGCCACCGGCATGCAGAGAAACATTTGATAACTGGTGGCCTTTCAATTAGCCGCAAATAGAGTCAAGCAATACTTGGAAATCACAGTTAGAGATCTGAAAAGCTTTGAAGATAAATGTCCTCCGCTAATAAACAGTCCCTGTATTGGTAAATTGTCCATTTGGCTCAAAGCATGTTCAGATTTGCAGGCAAACTGTGATTATTACAAGTAATGATGTACCTGTCCGTTATAACAAATCTCATTCAAACAGAAATCTGCAAATGAAGCAGGAGCAGAACGTTATTACGCAGGAAGGAAACAAACTCTTGTTCCAAGGTAAACCCTTCTGGCATTTAACTGTAGCCAATCTAAACCATGAGCACATAGTTCCAAATGACTAAAGAATATGTACGGTAAGATGGTCTGTTTCCCCACTGAGGTTGATTTTTAACAAACGGGGAAACGTGGAGAACAGTTTAATTTTTAACAAAAAGCCCTTTAGCTGTCTGGTAGCAGCATGTGAACATACTGATAATACATACAAAATCTCTGATCTAACAGCAATAAGCTGCGTCCCTAACGCAATGTTATCATAGTGTGAGAATCCTGTTAATTGTTCAAATGTATTCGGCACTTTTAATCTTTTATTTCTGTTTGTGATCTGCCAGACAACAAAGATTTCATAATATCAGACAGCCTACTTTATTCAACGCAGTGTGGGTTTAAATCAGGTTGTTTGCCCAAATATGCATTTAATTTTACCTAGAAGGGCTTGTTGGATTTGTTTTTATATTCAGTTCAATACAATGTGGTTTAAAGTGATGTTCAAAGCTCTTTAGGGAGTATTATTCATTTTGTTTTGAACCAAAATAAATTTGAAGATATTTATTCACATTTCCTCATTAATTACTTAATAGTCTACTGTTGAGTTTGCTGTCTTGAATGGTTTTGTACTGTAAGATTGTAGTTTCTGTGTTGTTTTAGGTTGTAGTTCCTGTGTTGTGTTAGGTTGTAGTTCCTGTGTTGTGTTAGGTTGTAGTTCCTGTGTTGTGTTAGGTTGTAGTTCCTGTGTTGTGTTAGGTTGTAGTTCCTGTGTTGTGTTAGGTTGTAGTTCCTGTGTTGTGTTAGGTTGTAGTTCCTGTTTTGTAATGTGTTGTAGTTTCTGTTTTCTGTTTTACTGTTTTGGATTGTAGTTATTTTTTTTTGCTGTGATGGGTCGTACTTAATCTGTTGTTCCAGTGTTGTGCTAAACTGCTGATCCAGTGCTGTAGGAAGCTGCTGATCCGGTGCTGTGGGAAGCTGCTGATCCAGTGCTGTAGGAAGCTGCTGATCCAGTGCTGTGGGAAGCTGCTGATCCAGTGCTGTGGGAAGCTGCTGATCCAGTGCTGTGGGAAGCTGCTGATCCAGTGCTGTGGGAAGCTGTTGATCCAGTGCTGTGGGAAGCTGCTGATCCAGTGCTGTGGGAAGCTGCTGATCCAGTGCTGTGGGAAGCTGCTGATCCAGTGCTGTAGGAAACTGCTGATCCAGTGCTGTGGGAATCTGCTGATCCAGTGCTGTGGGAAGCTGCTGATCCAGTGCTGTGGGAAGCTGTTGATCCAGTGCTGTGGGAAGCTGCTGATCCAGTGCTGTGGGAAGCTGTTGATCCAGTGCTGTGGGAAGCTGCTGATCCAGTGCTGTGGGAAGCTGCTGATCCAGTGCTGTGGGAAGCTGCTGATCCAGTGCGGTTCCAGTTGAGTATCAGCGATCTGTCCCTATCTGGAGAGTGACAGGTTATAGAGCCAGCAGGGCGACTCAGGCAAAGCCTTTGACACAACAGATTTAGCAGAACGCTATGGCTGCATGTGTTGACTGGGGCTCTGAGCTTGCTGTTTGGTGGGGCTGCCTAGATGAAAAGTCTGGATGTTACTGTGGCACTCACTGCCAAGGATTCTATGGCTCCACCAAAACATGCGTTATTTTGTTCTCTGTCTGTCTGTCTGTCTGTCAGCCAGTCAGTCGTCCTACTTACTGACTATATGACTGACACACACACACACACACACACACACACACACACACCCTGACTACCTGAATACACACACACACACACACACACATTGACTACATGACTGACACATATACACTCCAGTCTACCCACATATCAGTGTACTGTAGGCCTACGTAGAAAACTGCATAAATGTTGTAGAATATAGAGCAGATGTCCAAGTCGCTACACAGTATTTCAATCAATCATAACTTCTAGAGGGCTTTTCACTCACAGCTGTCTCTCAGTGTTATTTGGGCAGATTAGCTGTTTCAGAAGGAAGAGTTTTGTTTTGTTTGTGTAGTTTAAACTTGAGTCTTACACAGATAGGGTTAGGGTTAGGGTTATGTGTTATGTTAGGGTTATGTGTTTTTAAATGTTTTAAAAAATGTCATCAAGGTTTTATCCACACATCTTTAAACCCCTAGTAACTAAAGCTTAAGTAATATAAATATCATTGTTATGTTTAACCGTTTGCAATCCATGTTATGACCTATAGCTCACATATGTGATATGAACCATCTCCTTTATAAGCTTGTCTAATTCATGCGTACAATAATAGCACATCTAATTAGCTGAATATCTCCAACATGCCGAGTTTTTTTCATTTGTTCATTTTGTCAGATATATATATTTTACAACTGGTTACAATGTTGGTGTATGTCGAGCAAACATTTGACAATAATTAATATGCCTTTTTATTTTAAAAAAAATGGCACAACCAAGATATCCGTTGATTTTCCCACTAATATTTCAGACAATTATCACTTGTCTTAGCGTTTTGAGTGGCTCACACATTTCGAGCCCTGAACGGTGATAATATTATTTCTAATATTATTTATATATCACTCCACTGAACCGTCATGCAATTTTAATCACCACTAAGCTCCCCTTTCTTCAGATTGTTTTCCCAATAAATGTACTTAATATTCACAATCAGCTCTCTAGTCTGTGGCCGGGAGTTTCTGCAATTCCAGAGTCCCGCCTGCTAACTCTCATTTCTGTGGAATTACGAAAAAGGTGGGAGGAAATGTGAACAAGCTATTGGCTGTGCTAAAGCTAGACCTCGCCGGGAAGAGCGCAGGGCTCAATAGGCTGAACACAGCCCCCCTCCCCCGCTACACTCCTGCTTCCATAGGTTCTGTCCAATGGATTATTGTAAATATACCAACAGCGCCAAAACCACGTTCCCATACAGAATGCTTAATTCTGCACTGAATAGAGGAGCTCAAAAAGCCCTTTAAGTGAAGAATAGGTGCTTCTGTAGCATTTGACCTCAGATATTACCGGCCTTGCTCTCTTTCTCTCTCTCTCTCTGTGTTTTATCTCTCTCTCTCTCTCTTTCTCCATTAGAATTCATACCCTGAAGGCATGCTCCCGCTGTCCCCTACAGCAAAGTGGCAAAATGCCTGTCTGCTGAGGGAGTCAGGCCTAATGAGTGTGTGAGGTGCCACGAGCCATTATAGGAAGTGGAGAGAGAAGAGCCATGCGTTTTGTAGGACAGCCGTGGCCAAAAGAGCGGTAGGGGAGAGACAGGAGGGGGAGAGAGACAGGAGGGGGAGAGACAGGAGGGGGAGAGAGACAGGAGGGGGAGAGAGACAGGAGTGGGAGAGACAGGAGTGGGAGAGAGACAGGAGGGGGAGAGAGACAGGAGGGGGAGAGACAGGAGTGGGAGAGACAGGAGTGGATGGAGAGACAGGAGGGGGAGAGACAGGATGAGATGGAGAGAGACAGAAGGGGGAGAGACAAGAGTGGGAGAGACAGGAGGGGATGGAGAGACAGGAGAGAAGGGAGAGAGACAAGAATGGGAGAGACAGGAGGGGATGGAGAGAGACAGGAGTGGGAGAGACAGGAGGAGATGGAGAGACAGGAGGGGGAGATACAGGATGAGATGGAGAGAGACAGGAGTGGATGGAGAGGGACATGAGTGGGAGAGACAGGAGGGGGAGAGACAGACAGGGGAGGGTGAGTGACAAGAGAGAATAGAGCGGGTCCAGCATGCAGAGGAGTTCTTGTATTTGAGAGGATACATTATTTAGGGAGCCCAGTGGATAGTGTGGGTTTGGCAGATGTAACAACCTGATGCAATGTGCAGTAATGCTATTTTAATAACGCCATACATGAAGCAGGCATGCTCAATAGGTTTTGTGTTTAGGAACTTTACAGGATGTGCGTCATTCACGCACAGTGTCATTACAAGGTCATTACAAAAACGTTACATCTATTGCTTTTTTTCGACTTGTATTTGCCAAAACATACCTGAGAGCAGCCGTCGTGAATCCTGAAAGATGAGCATTTTGAACGGCCCAGATCCTGATATGTCTTTAGAGAATAACAAACGGTGCATTTCACAGTGTTGACCCCGGGTCAAAGGTCAGGCACGGGGGTGTTAGCGGGATGTTTCGGGGACGCTTCGCTGCATAATGACCGGGAAAATCTGCCACCATTGTAGGAACCATAAAATCTTCATCAGAGAAACTATATTAGAGAATGTCAGGCAATCGGCCCGTGAGCTGAATCTGAAGCGTACCTCGTTCTGGAAGACGGTCGTTCAAAGCAACGCGTCTACGGTCAAATAGCCGAAAATCAGGACATTTCACATTTTTCAGGAGCCCACTCAATGGCCAGACAAGCCTAATTAAAATTGTTGTGACAGGACCTGAAACGAGGAGTTTCTCGAATCCATTGAAAATGAGTTCCAGCAGTTTTGCATGATTGACTTGAGCCTTAAGTATTCCATAATGTTCATTAAGTTAGTGTATTATAAATATACCAATCTTAGACCATTTGTTTAGATGAAAGGTTCCCTTTCATCTAATATAGACAAAACCCCGCTAAACAGAGACCTTCGGATAAGAGACATTTCATGTGCCCAACCCCACACAGTGCCACTCGATACTCCAGAGGAAGCAATGTCTGTTTAAACATCTCTCTCTCCACCCCTTCCCCACCATCCAACCTGTCCTCGTTATCAATTAGTGCCCCCCCCAACCCCCCCAACGCCTCCCCTCGCCCCAAACTTGCCGTCCTTGTGTGGGGTGCAAAACGGCGATGGATGGCTACTCTCTCGGAGTGGGAGAAGAAAGGTGTCCGCTCCTTCGAAAATAGCCGTTTTGCAGCTGCCGTGCGTCCTCACTCACTAACCCCTCCGTCAGGCCTCAGACCTGGGTGGCCCGAGGAGAGACGGAGGGGCCAGAGAGCCTTGGAGCAGCGGGGCTGGACCGGGGCCAAGCCCGACCCTGACACCACCCGGGCCTTCTGAAGGTTAATGTAGTCATAGGTTGTCTTACATTACTAATGTTCAAGGGTGTGGGTTACAAAATTGCTCCCAACTGGACACAGGCATGAGCCCTAGTGCCCGGCATCGGGGGTGGGGCATTGGGAATAATTACCAGCCCCTGGACTGCCAGCCATCCCCACGTGTTTGCACATGTTACATGTAAGGGGCATGAAGACAAGGTCACAGGTGCAGGACCACGTCGCAATGTCACCAAGACGATACTGTTTCCCCATGTTTCTCAAAGTTTCCGCATGTTTCCCCACGTTTCTCCACGTTTCCCCACGTTTCCCCATGTTTCCCCATATTCATCCACGTTTCTCCACGTTTCCCCACGTTTCCCCACGTTTCCCCACGTTTCTCCACGTTTCCCCACATTTCCCCATGATTCCCCATGTTTCTCCATGTTTCTCCACGTTTCCCCACGTTTCCCCATGTTTCTCCACGTTTCCCCACGTTTCCCCATGTTTCTCCATGTTTCCCCACGTTTCCCCACGTTTCCCCATGTCTCTCCATGTTTCTCCACGTTTCCCCATGTTTCTCCACGTTTCCCCACGTTTCCCCGTGTCTCTCCATGTTTCTCCACGTTTCTCCATGTTTCCCAACGTTGTGTTCTCTCAATACAGGGTTCCTTATATTATGTAAAGAGAGACTGGGGCTGGTGGCGATAAGCAGGGTGCCTCAGGACCTGACATGGAAACCCAGATAACATCACACCAATTACATGCAACTACTCTCATTTAGAAGAACCTGCAACTCATTAAGGGTGGTCTAGCCCGCCAGATTACCCAGCCAACCCCCCCCGCCTTTACAGTGGAGCATTGTGATGTCTGAAACCTGACAAACACAATCCCACATGTTAGCAATGATTTCACATCTACAACAGGAGTCTGTACAGGTCCGGCTTGTTAAATGGTAGATGTACGATACGGGAGACCCCCAGGACCGCATCTGTAAATAAATTAAGGCTTGCCCCCCTGTCCCCCCCGTCAAGCCATATTACACATCTGTGAAAGCCCATCCGAAATTCCACTTTCAACCGTCTTGTTTCATTTGACGAGGGAGTCGGCGTGGAGAAGTGCAAATCGTTTGTGATGAAGGCTCGAATGCTTCGCACACCTCGGACATGATACGTATCGCAAAAAGCCCCACGCATAAGTGTACATTTCCCCCATACAGGAACCCGGTCTGCCTGCCAAACCCCAGCCCGGCATATTCACAGAATGAGGGCAGACTGCATGTAGGCAGGCCTGTTGTGAATTGGCTGAAGCATAATGACATCTCCCAGCGTCCCCCAGTCCCTGTGTTGTACAGAAAGAATGACATACTTACAACGGCGATACAATTTTTATTTAGTCCACTATCGGCCATTTCCCCAGAGTTGAGTCAAGGTGTCACAACAGAACCCGCTGACTTTATTACGAGCTAAGTATTTTGTTTCCACTCCTCTGTATGCCCACGGCCATAAGTCCTCACACAGGCTGTGCTGTTGAACTGCTCCCCAGACAGAGGCCGGGACATGCTTCCTCAGTCCCCGTTCCCCGATCAACCACCGGATCTCACAGCACTTCTTTGTTACCAGTCTAATTAGACGGTCCGGCTGTGGAACTGGAGAGTGACTGCGCGGGGGCCCGGGGGCCGATGGGCGCGCGGGGGGTTGGTTAGCTTAATAGCTCTATTGGCCTAATTGAAACGTCCCATTTTCACCGCAGCAGTTGCCATCGCGGCTCTGAGGACTAACAACAACAGATGCGCGGCTTTACTGGATTTCACAGCGTCATGGCATTCCGCTCACCTGTCAGTCCGTTACTTAGCAGCGTCCGCCCGTCATTAGCGCCTGTCATGCCCGGGGAGGAGGGACGTTTCGGGATGGCAGCGCCACATGTGCGCCCGTGATACTGACAAACTATGAGCAAGTGGTGACGGAGCCTCGTCGACACCGACGGCTGGTCCGGACATCCATCCACCCTTTTGGCATGTCTCCCCGCCCCCCCCTCCCAATGCCCCTCCCGGCCCCCCCATCAGCCCCAGCTGTGCTACAGGGTCCAGTCGGGACAAACAGAGTCAGTCTCAGCAAGATGCTGTGCTGGTCCCTATCCATCATGTCAACACTTGAATGTTCACACCTCAACTGAGACACATTCCTCCAAGACCCAGCCCCAACCCTTAGCCCCAACCCAACCCAGCCCCAAATCCAGCCCTTAGCCCCAACTCAACCCAGCCCCAAATCCAGCCATTAGCCCCAACCCAGCCCCAAAGCCAGCCCTTAGCCCTAACCCAACCCAGCCCCAAATCCAGCCCTTAGCCCCATCCCAGACCAGTCCAATACCAGCCCCAGTTCAGTCTAATGCTCTCCCCAGCCCCTCCACTCCTCTCATGTGTAGGTAAGGAGAGGGGATAACTGGTTTGGTAATAGTAGCTGCCGCCTGCCGCTTCTGCTTCACCAAACAGCAGGCTTTTGTCAGAGCGAGAGGCCAGAGTTACAGTGTGGCGACAGGTCTAAAGAGCTCCCTTTATAACATCCCACCAAACATTTCCTGCGAAAACAAGATTGTTAAGCCTTGAATTTATGGCCCGATTACACCTCTGGATCAATGCCTCTCTTTCTCCTGGCACCAGAGGAGCACAAGCTGGATCCTAATTTTGTTATTTTTCACTAAAACTTTGTAGTCACCATTAAAACTGAAAATCCCCACTTAACTGCTTCCTCTTTCAGGTGGAGAAATTAGAAAATAAATTCAGCCGTTGGTGACTGGTGGTATTGTACACTCTCGCGTTTCTCCGGCAACTTCTCCCTACACACTGATGAGGATTTTAAACAGAACGGCCAAGGATGACACATTCCCACATTCTATGTTTAATTGCATGAGTCAGACAGTTCCACTAACTCCTCTTCAAGAAAGCCCATTAAGAGGAGCTTCAAAATAACCAGCCTATCGGATTCAACCTTTAACGACAGCAGCGGTGGCACATCCCGGGGCCGAGCGGTATCCTCGCTAATTACGCCATAAATACCTTGAGCAAAACAATCTGACAGCCTATATCCATATCAGAGTACCCCCGTGCACCGTTTAATGTTGTTTCCTAATGGTTGCCGCGGGAGGTCGATTTAACACGGGAACTTCCCCGAGTAACTCGGACCGCGTCTTCACCGCCGCGGCGTGTCCGTGAGATAAACGCCATCCCGGGATCGCTCGGCGCCCGCGTGATTTCCCCCTGGATGGGGCGGTAGCTTCTTCTGCTTGACTACTGTTTAGCGTAACCGCCGTTGCCGTCCTGGATGGAAGTTACAGACAGGTGTCACGTCTGTACAGTGTGGTCTAAACATCTTAACGACCCCCCCCGCCCTCGTTTCCACTGACTGTGGGTCTGGAGGGAGGTTGGAGGACCTGGCCAATTGGTGCGCGGCAGCCACGGGGACCGGCCGGGGTAAACCGTTAGGCTAAAAAGGCAATTTGGAGGTAATGCGATACACTGATGCGATACACTAATGGCGATGCACTTACCGGCTAATTACGGCGTGGTGATTGGCTGGCTGTCATGCGTGCTCGGGTCACGGGGCTCTAACCAAAATGTTAGCTTGACCTAAACTTGACGCTGTGGGCCGCACGTCGACACAGTCACATAGCTGTCCGGCTCGAGCGTATTTTTCGTCTCCCTTCAGTTCCCTCGCGGCCAGGGCCATACGTGTGTGTGTGTGTGCACGCGTGTGTGTGTGCGCGCTCGTGTGCTTATGAGACTATCTGGGCACTGACCAACAGTGGGGTTACTGAGCGAAAGCATTATAAAACAGGCAAACCCCCACGTGTAACCCTCCAAATAAAATTAAAAACTCTTGCACACTCACACAAGCTACACGGATAAAAAAGCAACTAGACTCCGAGCTGTTCTGGTGTGTTCATGGAGCCATGTGAGTGGCTGTACATACAGGCTGAGGTGGACTTAAAGCCCCTCTTTGTCTTGCTGCCATAATGTAATAAAAATCTTCCTTACGCCAACACAGTATCTGGTTGTGCTGCAAAGCACTCTGGGCTTTCACCACAGGTCTCAGGGGAGAGAACGTGATCTCGCAGCAAACGGCCCCCACAGTGACGGCCCCCGTCTCACACGCTGAGGGGGAGAGAAAACACATTCATGTCACCTGTGTGAATAAACATATCAGAATCCATTAAGCCTAATTTCATTTTACCGTCGCCTCACCCCTGACCCTGACACGGTCACCAGCATGCAGGAAGCGCTGGGCAATGGAAGGCCTTGCAGATCCCAGGTCAGCCGTGGGCTACAGTGGAGAAAATCAAATATCCTTAAGCTTTTCGGATTGCTATAGAAACCACCAATATCACAAAATATGTTTGACAATTAGCATGAATCATTTCAGCAGTAGGCCCTCAAAACGATGCATTTACTCCGTTCTCTTTATGCGCGTGTGTGTGTGTTTTACACAGTTTGTATGTTTGTGTGTGTGTGTGTGTGTGTATGTGTTCTGGTGGCGGAGGGGGAGTGGTTTCTCCCTCAAGCATTGGAGAAAAAAGCGTTGTGCACAAAAACAAGGGAGCAGAGATGCATCAAATATAATAAGGATCCAAGCAAACAAATCTAGCCAGCAAACAGAAACGCGAAGCCCCGGGATCACAATAGTGTAGTCGCGAAACAGGCAGAGTTAAATTAACAGCACCGTGTTCCTTTCATGTCCTCACCGGGGTCGGTGGTAATGTGTACAAACGCAACGCGCCCCGGGTGATTGGCACCCAAAAGCCGCCGCCGTGGCACCGCGCGCCGCTCGTTTCCCCTGACAGCGCTTCGTTTCTAGTCCGGGCCGTCGCGGAGGGGAGATCCGACTACGAGTCCTGGCCTCGGCGAAGGAGGCCGCGAAGGATCGGTCCCACACCCTTTGTTAATAATGATGTGCGTCGCGAATTCCGCTGTCTACACACGCATTCCGAATGTATTTCGCCGTGACAGCCCGGCGCTGCAAACTAAAAGGCCATTTAAAGCTGTCACGGGCTGACAGCCATTGCCCCGCCATTTACATTGCTCTTAGTGCGTGCGCATCGTCAGAGATGCTCTCGCCGTTCCCGCGCTCTCTACCTGGCTCGTATGCGCGCGGCGGCGGAACAACCGCCTTTAATTAACGACACCTCTCTCTGTCGGATGAAACAAAAGGCAAGTCTATTTTCGGACTGATCTATTCTGATGTGTCTGTGTGTCTCTCTCTCTCTCTTTTTCTCTCGCGTGTTTTTACGCTCCTGTTTCCCGTCTCTATCGCTCTCCCTACCTCCCTCTCTTGTTCTCTCTGTTTGTTTGTCGGCTCGGCTGCCGACTCGAGTCTCACCACCCACTCCCCGGCACGGAGCGTTTGATTCCTGCAGTCGTTAAATGAGACTTAAATTAATACAGACAATAGGGAAAGTTTTCCCCCCAGAATATTTTTCATTATTTTGATTGTTATTCAAAACTATGGATGTGGGAAAAAAATTGTTCTCTTTTGAGGCCTTCTTCATTAAGAAAGAGGGAAAATAATAATGTTCACTCAGACCTGCGATGCCGTCAAGGTGGTTTTAGATCAAGTGCTTTCTCGGGAGCACTGTAAAATATGTTTGATTAGCGATAGAAGGTTATTAACATGTTGAATATTATATCAGTGCTGCTTCAGCCTTATTGGCCGGATGAGATCAATGTCACGAGTGTTAATAGGCATGTGTGCTACTGATTGCCAAAAGTCTCTGTTCCTCAGTGTGTGTGTGTAACTCAGTGTGTGTGTGTAACTCAGTGTGTGTCTCTAAAATGTGGCCAGTAATAACAACTATGTTTGTTTATGTGTTTTTGTTTTTGTGTTAGTGTGTTAGTGCGTTAGTGCGTTAGTGTGCCTTTGTGTTAGTGTGTTAGTGCGTTAGTGCGTTAGTGTGCCTTTGTGTTAGTGTGTTAGAAGTGTCATAAGGCCAATTGTGCACTGTGTTATCTTATGTCATCATCAACCAGAAACACATGAGGACTTGCTTTCTGTCATTTTTGTCATGGCATTCAGAAGTGACTCACCTACCTGTTCAGATTGACCTCTGGGCCCTACGGCTGCCTGGACTTCACACACAAGAAAACAGAAAGTATAGGAAGAGTATTTTGTCAGTTTGCCATTTTACATTACGATGGATATGATTTAACTGAAGAGGACGGAGACAAAGTTATGGAGTCAGATACTGTTTATGGTTGTTGCATTGCCAGACGTACCAACATAGTGGAATGGGACAGATGTCTTGATGAACGTGTGAACACACAGCTACATTTAAAACTCTGTGTGTGCTTGCCTGTGTTTGAGCAACATTAGTCACAGATTAGCATTTTTCTGTTGAATGTGTGTTTTGGGAACGTTACATTTTTCTAGTGTATAAATCTCTCAGCCGTAACGCAAACTTGATTAGTTATATTTGACTGAGCGGATTCTGCGAAATTCCAGCCTTGTGTAAACATTTACGCACAACGAGAGAAAACAACATGTTGGCACGACCGCGGACACTTAAAAAAAAAGGCTGCTGTAAAAATAAACGGGCCTGGCGAGTGTTCCCTTCACACAGCCTGGCGTGACTGCAGACCCCCTCTGCCAGCCAGGCAGCTCTGTGGCGGCTGCCTGGAGGAACAAATAAACAGGGACCATTAGAACGGGGGCGATAAGAGGCTAGATGGGGCCAAACCCTTGACGGGCATTGGACACAAGCACCAAGGCGGACCCCCCAGCACCCAGCCAGGGTCCCCGACGCCTCGTACACCAGCGCAGACGTGGCCCGACAGAACGTGGCTCTCGTCCAAATCTGTTTGCTTCGAACTGTCCCCTCCTTCCCTCTCTCTCTCTCGAGTCGGGGGAACCGAGAAGAGAAAGGGCACGCATTGGCCCTCCTTTGATTTCGCTGACGGACGAGAGTAGCTCGTGGGGAGAATGAAAGGAGGACTATAACAACCCAAGCTGCCCACAATTAAGACTTCATGCCATCTGGATAAGTGTCGCTTCACAGTGAACATTCTTGTCCCAGATCCAGAGGGGTTACGGCAACATTTTACCCCGCCTTAGAGCAGCCTGGCAGGGATCCACAAAAGCAGCCCCCGGGTGGAGGCCTGGAGGACCGGCGATGGAGATGACAAATGAAAACTCGGGCTCTAGTCAGCCAGGCAGATGTTATTGGACCTCGCTGATTTGGACGGAAGTCTCTTGCCCTTCGCCAAAGTCACCTTCCTTTTAGTTTCACAGAATCGCCAAAGGATGTACAGTGGATATACAAAGTCTACACACCCCTGAATGCCAGGTTTTTGTGATGTGAAACAAATAGACTAAGATAAATCATGTCAGAACTATTTACACATTTAATTTGACCTAAAATGTGAACAATTCAATTGAGAAAAAAAACGTCCTTCTCAAACAATCGCTGAGGGGGGAAATTTTTTAAATAAAACCTGGCATTTTATCAGGGGTGTGTTGACTTTTCAAATCCACTGAAGGTTCGAACCTGACTGCTTCGGGATGAGCAGGAGCATATAGGCTGTGGAGGAAAGGTTAGAACCACTTCCGTTCTTCATAAATATTAAATAGGTTATCATTTAAGTGGAGATACAAAGACTAAACAAAATATTGTTACTGAGGAATGAAGCTGTTTACGGACTACGGTTGTGAAGAGGCCTGCGGCCATGTGATCTCTGTGAGCCAAGAAGTGAGGCAGGATCTGATTGGACGCCGTTCTGCCAGGTAGGCGGACCCTCGTAGACCTGGTCCCATCACTTTGAATGGTCCCATGTCGGTCACACTGCATATCCCGACACATACACACCCACCTCTCCTCTTTCTCACACATCCTCACCTGGTCACATTCATATCAACCAGCTCCGCTATTGGACCCTACATATATTAAACAGTCAGTACTACTCAATCTTTCTCCCCCACACTCTCTCTCCCTTTCTCTATCTCTTTCTCTCTCTCTCTCTCTCTCTCTCTCTCTCTCTCTCTCTAGTTTCTGACTGCAATGTTTTAAAAATACCTTTCTCTGTGTCTCGGCCTCTCCTGCCTCTGGCCAGTGCCGCCTGTGGCTAGGGGCCCCTGGCTACAGCGGGCCCCCCCCCCCCCCTGGGGGACCTTGGTCTCTGGGAGTAGCAGCTGTTTCCCCGATAACTGTATTATTCTGCCGCAGGTTCCTGGGGGGTTCCCAGCAGCATCGTTAATCAAAGCCCCTCACAGTTTACGGCTGCATCCTCCCACCGTCATCCATCATAAAAGAGCCCGGTGTGTGCTTTGAGTTCGGGGAAAAATAAATTGAGACACTACAAGAAAAAAGCAATTAAGGGAGGTCTTTGGCCTATCATTCACGGGCTAATGTATCGAGCCTGCGACGCTTATTTATTTTCCCTTACTGCTGCGACGAACGGCCGAGAAGCGGCGAGCGGAGGTGTGGCGGTTGATGTGTGAGCGTTGTGTTGCGGGCCCTGATGTTCCTCGTATTTCCAGTAGCCTCTCCACTCCTCTCAGGGAAAATAAATGATTGTGGAGCCCGCGGTCCGGGCCCGGCCCATCTGTCATCAGCGTAGTGCTGAGGCATGCGGTGTTGCCGCGGCTGCCGGTCAGACCCGGAGACGGGAAAGACGAGCGCAGGATATCCCGCCTGATGAGAGCGGTGATGATGCTGCCACTGCACTTTTGGGGAAAAGTTTGCTTGTCCGGCGAAGCACGAGGCCAACATTTACGGTGCAGAAGTTCTGACTCGCACAGAGTCCAGTGAAGTTTGTCTCTGGGAATCCCACCAGGTGCCTGGTGAAAGGGAGATCATTAAACCAGTATTATTTCGTCTTTTAAAAGCTCTTTCCTGACTGCTGGTCTCCTGCTTTACACGGCTATTAGATCAACATTAGGAAGTCTGTCCTGTTCCCGTGGAGACCAGGGGGGGTCACCCTCCCCTTTCGGTGTGTCGGCGTGGCTTCATCTCACCCAGGTCGCGGTGGCACGCAGGAGATGGGGTCAGGGGAGCACATGAACCCGGAGCGGGGTCGCGTCATTGTGGATGTGGTGTTATTTTGAATGCTGTGCCGGTAATGTGTTCTGACTGCGTTGCACACCCGGGGCCCGAAAGGAAAAGGGAATGGATAATATTGTAATGGAAACCGTATTAAAGGCCTGTTTCATGGGTGGGGAGAAGTGGGCGGTGTGGTGTAATTATCAGGCCCCATTAAATCATGGTTGAAGAGGTTATAGTGCAATTGTATCAAATTGACCACATTTGTGGTACTTGGGCAATTCAAATGTAGATTGTTCGTGGAGGTAATCTAAAGTGCATAATTTCTGAAGGTCAGAGAGTCATCTTGTCCAAAGATGTTTAACAGCACTTGAGAACTGTGCATAATATTTATGCTTTTATGAGTCAATGACTGTGTCAATAGGATTTGAACTTAATGTATTATATTATGATAAGCATAGAATTCAAATATTGTAGTTTTTTATTATATATGTCCATAAGTTAAAACATAGATTTCCTCTGTCTATTCTGCCCTGCTATATTCTACAATGTTGGGCATTTCTGCGCAGCACAACCTAACCAAATATGGTTTATGGGAAATGCTTTTAGATGAACTATGACTGAGACCTTGTGCTCAAATCTTAGTAGCGGCGTAATGACTTGGTCATTTAGAGTCGATGGGTTGGATGCTAGATAGGGTAACCTTGCTTTGACTCTAGCGACTCCTTGTGGTGGGTAAGGTGCTTGCAAGCTCAATAATGTTTTTGGACGGGAAATACAGCTTGACTGTGCCAAAACATGCTGGTGAGCGAGCAGTATGATAACAAGCAGAAAGATTTGGCTAAGAATTGACAAAAATTGCCAATAAAATACAAATATTCACAATTAAACTTGTATCATCAACATTACTACGCACCAAACCTGTCCAGGAACACACCATCAACACCATTTATTTTTTCTAATTGTGCAAATGCACTCAAGTCAAAAGCACTCATTGGAAATACCTTTCCTTAATATTTTCACCTCTCCCATTGACTTGTGAACTCCTGGTCTAGTCTGTCAGGTCTGCTTTTCAAGCATTCGCTAAAGTCCTACAATGTTAGCCTTTAGGTTTGAAAACTCTCAGAGCAAGCTGACCTCTTGTGACAAATTGCTAATGGGTTTGCTAGAGGCAGCAATAAAAACAGGCTTCCTGTTTTTATTTGCCTGGAGCAACTGGCTCCACTTTATTTTCTTATGCCAGTTACCTAGTCCTGCTCACCTACATATTTTTGGTGCAACCGACCACTGTGCTAATCAAATCAAATTTGGTTTCATTTAATTTGACAAGTGTTTCGTTAACTTCTGGACTAACTGTGAAATGAATACTTACAAGCCCTTTTCCAGAAAAAAGCCAGTCTAGTAGTTCTGATGTCGTTAATACGCCAGCTCGTCTTTCAACAAAAAAAACGGTTCAGTTTAAATATTTGAAGTTCAGAGTGACACTAGAATCAATAGGGAATGTGTAAAAGAATAATTATTATTCAAGTTTCTAACCAAATATTTGTGTAAGCAGTGTTGTATAGTGTCACAAGCGGTGGGTTTTTAGTGGGTGCACAATTTATTTCCGGTGTAGTTGTTTTAATTCGCACACCAGGTTTCATTTGGGCTAATCAGCGGGGCTGTTTTGTTCACTGGGTTATGTTTCACTTTGCTTTGCATTGTTTCCCTGTCCTCTTTCTATATTCGTGTGAGTGTTTGTATTTGGTCATAGCTGTTTGAATGTGTTTCAGTAATTCGCTTGGGTAGCAAAGTTATTTTTTGTTCAGTCTATGTTTTCTCCATTCGTGGTTTGTTTAATAAAATTGATGAATGAGATCCCGCTCTGCATTTGGCTTCCTCTGCACTACACCAACCGGTAGGTTACTTTTAATATGTAATTTGTTACAGTAACAAGTTACACGATTACATTCATGTTAGAAAATATTAGAAAACAAAAAGGGAATTTGCTAATTTATTGCCGGATCAATCAACTTTAGAGTGTTTGCATAAAATATTAAAACAGTTACACTTTCTTCCCATTTTGATGTATTTCTGACAATAAACAGCATTATGAATACTCATGAAAGAAATTGCCATAGTTTTTTTGCGCATTACCCAAAAACAAGAACGCAAAATTTGAAATGCCTGTGAATTTATATAAAAATTAAAAACTGTGTATTTAGAGCCATTGCCATGACACTCCAAATTGAGCTCAGAATGAACCCAGAATTCATGAATTTCATTGATTGGACGTGATTTACAAAAGTTAAAATATATCCCCCCAAACAATTCACGTCATTACATATAAATAACACGATATCCGTAGCGTTATCGGATTTTTGACCTACGACCACCCACATTGTAAAAAGCTGGTGGAATTTCCTGGGTCCCGCATGCCTAAATGTGAACACAATATTCATACATATTCTGGCATATACATCTGCATTGTTAAATTCAACGTCATAAGCTGCCAATGTTAACCAATGATCTCACTTATCTGAGGTCCAGAACAAGCAGAATCACATGTTCCATCTGGAAGCAGTTAAGATGTCAGCATCAAATTGAAATCATGACTGGTCATCCTTGGGCAGAGTGCTTGTCAACACACCGTTTCACCTCAAATATTGTGATAAATCTTGAAGGCAGCACCATTTGTAGACAAACACTAGACAACTAGCAACCGCACAACTTGTAGATAAATAGTAGCTTACTGTCAAGCAAGGTGACACGTCTCAGTCAGCCCATTATATAGAGTAGCTGACAGTCCACACTAAACAAAAACAAAAGACCACTAAGATCATTTAATCGTTTCGGTTCAAAAACTGCCATCCCTGCTAGTGTCAGACACAGAACCATCAGGCGCACACAATCAGGTTTCCCCAACACACTAGCCAAAGGTCAAGTCTTCCTGGCGTGAGACATGTTCCACACTGAGAAACGGGAGAGCTGTCACGTTGGAAGTTAGCGGAGGTGAGAGAGAGAGCGGGCACACAAGGCTACACGGATGTCCCTGTGATTCCCATCTCACAGTATGTGATGGTTCATAGGGTAGAGCCTTGGGGTTTCTTCCCTCTAGCTGTCATGACAGCGTTCGCTTGCACTACTTTGTTCACGGTGAGCGCAGCCTGTCCACACGTTCTGAAGCTATCTCCCATCGCACAATGGTTCCACACGTACAGTCGTAGGTGTACCGCCTGCCCGCTGGCATGTTGGTGACTTCGTATCACTTCGTGTGATGCCTTGTTAGCAGTTTCCTCATCGAATAAAGCCTTTGGAATATGAATAGAAGCTTGACACGCCAACGTCCGGGTGTGGATGTGTGGATGTGAGGATGTTTAGATGTGTAGATGTGTAGATGTGTAGATGTGTAGATGTGAGGATGTGTGGATGTGTGAATGTGAGGATGTGTAGATGTGTAGATGTGTGGATGTGAGGATGTGTGGATGTGAGGATGTGTAGATGTGTAATTGTGTAGATGTGTGGATGTGAGGATGTGTGGATGTGTGGATGTGAGGATGTGTAATTGTGTAGATGTGTGGATGTGTGGATGTGAGGATGTTTAGATGTGAGGATGTTTAGATGTGTAATTGTGTAGATGTGTGGATGTGAGGATGTTTAGATGTGTATATGTGTAGATTTGTGGATGTGAGGATGTTTAGATGTGTAATTGTGTATATGTGTAGATGTGTAGATGTGTGGATGTGAGGATGTGAGGATGTGAGGATGTTTAGATGTGTATATGTGTAGATTTGTGGATGTGAGGATGTTTAGATGTGTAATTGTGTATATGTGTAGATGTGTAGATGTGTGGATGTGAGGATGTGAGGATGTTTAGATGTGTAATTGTGTAGATGTGTGGATGTGAGGATGTGCCACTACTGCAAAGTGATTTAGAAGGTTGTTGGTGGGTTCACTGGAAGGACAGACATTAACATGAATGTATTGTGGGTCTGTTCAAACAGGAAATCTCTTTACCCTTGTTTTGACAAACTTTTAATGGCCTCTTTTTTGCCTCAATTTGCATCAGCATGTCTGGCTATATGCACTGTACTGTAGCAACACCCTCACCCGGTCAGGTTGATGGAGGTGGAGGGAAAATTAATACCAGGTCTCTCCTCATAATACGGATACAATTACTGGAGATTATGGAGAAAATGGTTCCCACATGGGTCCAATGAGGATTCAGTACTCTCCCTCCCAGTGTTCATCTAGGTGCTTTCCTCTGGAGCGCAGCCAGCAACAGAAAGACAGAGAGAGATGAGGACACACAAGCGAGAAAGACAGAAATGGAAAGAGAGAAACAGAGAGAGAGAAAGACAGAGAGAGAGATGAGGACACACACAGAGCAAGAAAGACAGAGATGGAAAGAGAGAAACAGAGAGAGAGAAGGAAAGAGAGAGAGTCAAGGACATGAAGAGAGAAAGAGACAAAATAAACAAATACAGAAAACAAATAAGGAAAGAATGACAGGGAGAGACGGAGAGAGAGAAAGAGAGAGAGAAAGAGAGAGAGAAAGAGAGAGAAGCGTTTGGGTCGATAACGACGAGACTTGGTGTAACAGCACTGTGACGGTTGGCGGGTAATTGTATTCTGGCCCAGGTCTCCCTTCTGTCTCACTTCCTGTCTTTACATGGTGTCAGACCGGGAGGGATCTGTCACGACCTGGCCTACAGCTGCCGAGACATACGAGACATTCGTCTGCTGTGGAGAAGAAGTGAAAGAGCTGCTGTTGAAAAATATCTACGCTCGTCAGAGTGCTCATAAAAGTGAATCTCCTTGAACCCTGGGTGCGTGTGAGTTGTCCTGTCGACGGTTACCCGTCGGGGAACATTTTATGCATTTTGAACGCGTGGAATCTTCCGGGGAATTCCGGAGCGCGAGTCATAATGGCCGACCCAGAGGTGGATGAAACGAATCCCCTCCCGCTGAGACTGTATATCTGTGGACAGGTGATTTACCGGCTGGGTTCGTGTCACGGCGCACCTTCCTGCCAGCGTTTCTCTCACCAATTCTTTTTGCCGCTACAGTGGGCTATCTGGAGAGTTGAAGTTTGTCCGGGGCTAGATGAAGAGAAGTAAAAGGCTTCTGGCAAACGCCCACTATAGCATCACCGGGCTTCGGAAGAAGGGCCCGCAGAACGCCAGGAGAGAAAGGCAGCCTGGCCACATCCGGGAGTGACCGGAGAGTGAATGTGGACCTGGTACCACCTGGACTTGCAGGTCACTGATGCATACCAGGGGAAGGGGTGGACCCACAGTAAATTCATCACACACAGGCATTGGTCCGCCAACGTGGTGTGGTCGACCTGCACACAGCGTCGCCATGGCCACCTTCATCCACCTTCAGCGGTTCATTAACAAATACAAAAGAGAAACATCTCTGAAACGTCACATCACGCCCCTCCTCCCGCTCGTTCGAACAGCCCACCTTTTACCAAGCATTTCTCCTCGTACACCTTCCCAGTCTATAAACAGGCAGTGCTTTCAATTTACTGAATCATCGCCAATTAACACAGGACAAATGCTGTGGCTGAGAGCACAAGCAGACGAGGCTTTACAAAGGCTGTGTTCCTGAATTCAGTTTTTCGGGGCCAAGAGAATTGAAACGTTGCAATTTCTCTGGATGTCGCCAGGTCCTCTGGATGTCGCCAGGTTCTCTGGATGTCACCAGGTTCTCTGGATGTCGCCAGGTTCTCTGGATGTCGCCAGGTTCTCTGGATGTCGCCAGGTCCTCTGGATGTGGCCAGGTCCTCTGGATGTTGCCAGGTCCTCTGGATGTAGCCAGGTCCTCTGGATGTGGCCAGGTTCTCTGGATGTCGCCAGGTCCTCTGGATGTCGCCAGGTCCTCTGGATGTCGCCAGGTCCTCTGGATGTCGCCAGGTTCTCTGGATGTCGCCAGGTTCTCTGGATGTCGCCAGGTTCTCTGGATGTCGCCAGGTCCTCTGGATGTCGCCAGGTTCTCTGGATGTCGCCAGGTTCTCTGGATGTCGCCAGGTCCTCTGGATGTCGCCAGGTCCTCTGGATGTCGCCAGGTCCTCTGGATGTAGCCAGGTCCTCTGGATGTGGCCAGGTTCTCTGGATGTCGCCAGGTCCTCTGGATGTCGCCAGGTCCTCTGGATGTCGCCAGGTTCTCTGGATGTCGCCAGGTTCTCTGGATGTCGCCAGGTCCTCTGGATGTCGCCAGGTCCTCTGGATGTTGCCAGGTCCTCTGGATGTAGCCAGGTCCTCTGGATGTGGCCAGGTTCTCTGGATGTCGCCAGGTCCTCTGGATGTCGCCAGGTCCTCTGGATGTCGCCAGGTTCTCTGGATGTCGCCAGGTTCTCTGGATGTCGCCAGGTTCTCTGGATGTCGCCAGGTCCTCTGGATGTCGCCAGGTTCTCTGGATGTCGCCAGGTTCTCTGGATGTCGCCAGGTCCTCTGGATGTCGCCAGGTCCTCTGGATGTCGCCAGGTTCTCTCGATGTAGCCAGGTCCTCTGGATGTCACCAGGGACGATGGTGACACGTCCACTGCATTTACATATCTGTAGACATTAACGAATCCATATATCGGCTCTCCCGAAACACTCCTCTTCACAAAGGCCCGCCCTAACTGCTGTGGGGTGAACAACGAGTGACCAATAGAAACCAGTTCGGCATATTGTGCAGTTAGCTCAATAATGGCCATTCTGTAGCATGTAGTAGGGGATAGAGTGTGACCGGGAAATAGTGCCATTCTGGGTGAGCCCTGTATTCTGGGTTCACAGCAACCCACCAAACCATAGCCACCATAATCTGTGGTGGGACACAGTCCGGTGGTCAGAGTTTTCAACAGAGATTTCCAGTCAGATTCCTTCTTGGGCATTTTTGGTCAAAGTTTTAAAATAGAAGGTACAGTGAAGACATTATAATGTTTTGTCCATACTAATCACAGGATACTGTCATACTCCAGACACTGTTATTGAGGCTGCATCACCCATGCGTAGGATAAATATGTATGAAGAAAAATTTGTTTCATACATTATGTGACATATATTTATGACACACTTGTAGCACAATTAATTTGAATTTACATAAAGGATATACATTTGTTAAGAGAATTTAAAGTGGTTGTCGGCTATTAAATGTTATTCAAGGATGTTTCTGCTATCCCGCAGTTCCACATTTACACTTTGTGTTGTCAGTTTATCATGCGTTCAGCTGTGTACTTCAAATACAATTATCAGTTTCATGTTCAGTTTAAGTTTCATGTCTTATCTCTCCTTCTCATTCTGTCAATCTCTACCTTTCGTTTCCTCTGATTTCTTTCTAAAATATCTGAGGAAGTATTTTAATGAGGCATGTTGGA
The DNA here is from genome assembly GCA_029465975.1 of Dallia pectoralis. NCBI lineage: Eukaryota > Metazoa > Chordata > Actinopteri > Esociformes > Umbridae > Dallia > Dallia pectoralis. Next base: position 11,707,658 of record CM055746.1, read on the forward strand.
ACTCCAAGGAAGAGAATATACGACCTGCCGTTATCCGAAGGAAGCAAGTAAAACTAGGTCCACTTGGCAACGGGGCAACACAAACCTTTCTCTGCAGCCAGGATAAACAAGTCCGTCCTGGAGACAAACCAATATGATACCTTACAGAGCAATTAAACGCTAACGCTGAAACCCTAACATTATTTTAAGGCATTGTTGTTCTGGAAGTATTTTCTCCCCAAGATTCCCAGATTCCCAACCTAAACAATCAGATGTGGAAACTGCAACCCGGCTCTCGGTGGACGAGGGTTAACGCTGAATGTAATCTCTGCAGAGTTTCTCTGAAAAAACAATGTGTGTGTAAGACAATCTGTGCAAGAAGTTAGTCCTTCTTCCGCCTGGTTGACCTTTCACCCGGCGTCGAGTGATACTGTGTGACGCTCATCGGACATCTGGTCACCGCAACCCTCCAGAGTTCCAGTGTTCCGGACTGTTCCACGCAGTCGGATGAAAACCAGGACAACTTCCAATAATTGGGAATCTGCCTCATATCTCTCGCTTGCTCTGTTTCACTCTCTCTCTCTCTCTCTCTCTCTCTCTCTCTCTCTCTCTCTCTCTCTCCCTGTTTTTCTCTCTCACTTTCTTTTTCTTTCACACTCATTCCTTTCCTCTGGCTTTGGTTAATCACTAATGAAGGTGCTCACTATAAACAGTCAGTTCCACGTGTATCAACATGTTTCTGTGTGTTTCTGTACGCCCCATTAACCAACTGGCAGTCCTGTTTTAGTACGTACATATCTGTGGCCTTCGAGGTTCTGCATAACGTCCAGAGCCCTACAGCCCTACAGGCTGGTCATACTGTGAAAAAAGAAAAATGTCTGCATCTAAGTCACGGGTGGTTGTGGTTCCTATTCAGCTCTCTAATATTTACTTGACTATTTCTTTCCTCGGGAATGTTTGAAGCAGACTGAAGAAAAATAGGAGTGAGCGACTGAGCGAGAGATAAAACGTACATTTGTAATGTTTTTAAGGTCACGAGCAGGGCACATTTTTACGGGCACCCCTCTCCTGCTTAGGAATGCTTCACAAATGTCACTCTGTCGTACCTACCAGAGCCCAGATTCTGAGCGATGGGATGAGGGCCACCACCTCCATTAAAATAATGGCCCAGTGAAATCTGAAGGTCGCGTGTGTTTCTGATCAAGCCTCTGTTTTACGTTCCTCAAGTTCTGCTGTCAAGCTATTGGGGCTGTTTTGACACGCGCTGTAATTGCAGACGCGCAGAGCAGAAACCAACAAATCACCACAGTGTTTAGTGTTGCGAATCAGTTAAATTATGTGAAGAGAAAAACGGATTCAGGCCAAGAAAAAATGTCTCAATTTTGTCCAGAGGAGCTTTTAGCATTACTTCACATCCTGGCTCAACATTTGTTACTGGTCCAGAAATGCTAAAAGGCTAAATGTGCACAGCTCGCGACAGAGGAGTTAGCTAAGTGATACCTATAGATAAAACTCATAAAGAAACAACCAAAATATTGCACAGAAAACCAGTGTTGGCTCATTTCTTGTTGTTATTTCTTCCAATATAGGATAAAAATTGTCTTTAATTCACTAAGTATTTCTGTTTGTCTTTCCATTCTGTTTTCTCTATATCAATGATGAGCTCAAAAAGACCAAAGTATAGTGTGATAAGGAGAAACGTACTTCAAACAGCATTCAGACCTCTGTTTGGAAGTTCCTCTCCCTCCGACACCCGAACTCTTGGTCCAATCAGGACACGTCTATCTAATAACATGTCATTTAGAAGATCAAGCTGACACAGGGAAATGACGTATAGATTGTCTGTAAATAAGATTGACAGACTGATAAATTCGATTGATTTCAGATGAGTTTCTAGTGGTCTCTGGCCAACTTGAGTCTTTTGGGGTTTCGAGCGCTGTGTATTTCTGTCTAATTCCTCTGACCCGCCTTCTTGGAGAGCAACAGTGGGTTCCCTAGTTAACTATCGCTTTTCTCACCTCTACAGACCCAAAGCAAACAGGGCAGACTGGGAAGGAACACTTGATTACCCCAGAATGAGAGAGAGCTTCACCAGATGTTTATTAACCATAACTTTGAAATGTTGCATAAATCCTTGGAGTCTGTCACTCTTGACAGTAAATAAATACTGTGAAACACATGCCTTCAAAACACACAAACATACGCACATAAGCACACACACGCGCACACACACACACACACACACGCGGACACACACACACGCGGACACACGCACACACGCACACAGTAGATAATCACTTCCATATGTGAAGTTTCATTTCGTTGTATCCCTTTTGGAGTAATCATATCGGAACGCCTGGAGGTTCCACAATTTATAATTCTGAAATATGCTCCAAAGCTGTAGTTTGTACTTCCTTTAAATAATCCCCCTTCAGATAAACACACTTTCTGGATGTCAGAGTTTGCTCTCACTGCTACAAGGGGTGGATGATGGAACACTTGTCAATTCTAAACATCGAGACTTGAGCTCCGTAGCAAGCCTCCACATGTTAAAAGACTGCCAATGCCCTCCAACTCTGTGCTTAGTTTTGATTTAGCAAGACTTTGGCTAAGAAAGTTGACTTGAAAAGAAAAAGAAAAAGCACTTTGTAATGATGTTACACATACTTTGCTCTCTCTGTGTGTGCTTGTTTGTCTGCGTGTGCGTCCGTGTGCGTCCGTGTGAGTGCGTGTGAGTGAGTGTGTGTGTGTGTGTGTGTGTGTGTGTGTGGGTGTGTGTGTGTGTGTGTGGCTTGCTAAATGAATCCGAGGTTAGGCTGTAGGATGTGAGTAAGAAGATAACGATGAAGTACAATATACACTCCCAACACTGTCCATCATCTCATTCTCTCTTTATCACTCTCTCTATTTCTCATTCTTTTGATGCTCTATATTTCATTTTTTCTCTCTTTATCTCTTTCTCTCCTTCGCTCCATCTCAGAGTCAGTGCCCAGACGTGAGGAGGAGACAGAGAGTGGAAGAGGAAGTGAATTGAAGTGAAGGTGAGTGAGATGGAGGTTAACCTTGACACAGACAGGAAAGGCCTCACTTGTAATTGCAGAGAGGTTTGGCTCACAGCTTGACTTATAAGCAGCTGATGGAAGGACCTGATACCACCTGTCACCACCTGTCTGAGTGGATCTCTGGGAGATGGTGAGGGACCTGACACCACCTGTCTGAGTGGATCTCTGGCATATGGTGAGGGACCTGACACCACCTGTCTGAGTGGATCTCTGGGATCTGGTGAGGAACCTGACACCACCTGTCTGAGTGGATCTCTGGGATCTGGTGAGGGACCTGACACCACCTGTCTGAGTGGATCTCTGGGATCTGGTGAGGAACCTGACACCACCTGTCTGAGTGGATCTCTGGGATCTGGTGAGGAACCTGACACCACCTGTCTGAGTGGATCTCTGGGATCTGGTGAGGGACCTGACACCACCTGTCTGAGTGGAACTCTGAGATATGGTGAGGGACCTGACACCACCTGTCTGAGTGGATCTCTGGGATCTGGTGAGGGACCTGACACCACCTGTCTGAGTGGAACTCTGAGATATGGTGATGGACCTGACACCACCTGTCTGAGTGGATCTCTGGGATATATTGAGGGACCTGACTCCATTACCCACAGACAACACTAGGGAAACCTCACTCACAAGAACCAGGGCCAAGGCAATGTTGAAAATGCCGGAAATAATACAGGATAGAGATAAATAAATAATGCTTCCACAATAAATGTTCCTTTTAGGCTATAAGACAGGAAACTAGACGTTCTACTAACTCGTTGGGTTTATAGATTGTTTGGGAGATTTATTCATCCGACCATTACTCCCCACGCTTTAACCAAACACAGTCTTACGCTCTGGGATAAATTGGACACTCACACGCCGTCGATTAGACACGGCCGAAAGTCGCGAGCGCGTGCGTATGTTACCTGGTCCTTGAGGAGCGTCAGCCGGGCTCTCACCTCATCTCAGACATGCAACCCAAGGTGTTTCCATTTGGACCCAATCAATCCCCTTAAGTGTGTGATATGAGGAAGGGAGGCCGTAAACACGTCAAATTAGCCCTAATGAATGGATGTCCGGGCCGAAGCGCAGTGAGACAGGCGTGGCAGCAGCGCCGTCCATTAGGAAGAGTTATACGAGACGCTCACGCGCACTCAGTCCAGGGCGCACGCGCACCAAATGCCGCTTCAGACGTTTCGGTTCACGCACAGAGCGGTCTCGCGCCGGTGTACGAGTTTGTCATTCTTTTCGACGTCGGGCTCGATAAAACAGAATTGTCACTTGAGAAACTGACTTTTCAATTAAGCGCAGAAATAAGGTGTTACTAACTAGTAAGTGAAACAGTGAAACTGATCTCATCAAGCGTTCACATTTACGTTTCATGGTAAAGTTTTAACATAGATATAAGTTACGGGTTAAATGAATGCATTTAAATAAGGTTCAGGGTTCTGTTGGTCAGAGTGTTCCGTTGGTCACAGGGTTCTTTGGGCTACAGGGTTCTGTTGGTCAGAGTGTTCTGCTGGTCACAGGGTTCTTTGGGCTACAGGGTTCTGTTGGTCAGAGTGTTCTGCTGGTCAGAGGAATCTGTCGGCACATGTACAAAAGCAACATGCACAAAATAATGGAAATGTTGAGCTGAGGTGTGGAGCCTGTGATCAGAGGACCTTCACCAGGATCCCTGAGAGCAGAGACAGCAGAGACAGCAGAGACAGCAGATACAGCAGAGACAGCAGATACAGCAGAGACAGCAGAGACAGCAGATACAGCAGAGACAGCAGAGACAGCAGATACAGCAGAGACAGCAGAGACAGCAGAGACAGCAGGGACAGCAGAGACAGCAGATACAGCAGATACAGCAGATACAGCAGAGACAGCAGATACAGCAGAGACAGCAGAGACAGCAGAGACAGCAGATACAGCAGAGACAGCAGAGACAGCAGAGACAGCAGGGACAGCAGAGACAGCAGATACAGCAGATACAGCAGAGACAGCAGAGACAGCAGATACAGCAGAGACAGCAGAGACAGCAGAGACAGCAGAGACAGCAGAGACAGCAGATACAGCAGAGACAGCAGAGACAGCAGAGACAGCAGATACAGCAGAGACAGCAGAGACAGCAGAGACAGCAGGGACAGCAGAGACAGCAGATACAGCAGAGACAGCAGATACAGCAGAGACAGCAGATACAGCAGAGACAGCAGAGACAGCAGAGACAGCAGGGACAGCAGAGACAGCAGATACAACAGAGACAGCAGATACAGCAGATACAGCAGATACAGCAGAGACAGAGCCACATAAGGCCTTGGCGATACCTGGGACCACACATCTGTGTGTGTTTGTGCGTGCATGTGTGCATTCGTGCATTTGAGTGTGTGTGTGTGTATATAAGTGTGTGAGTGAGTGAGTGAGTGAGTGAGTGTGTGTGTGTGTGTGTGTGTGTGTGTGTGTGTGTGTGTGTGTGTGTGTGTGTGTGTGTGTGTGTGTGTGTGTGTGTGTGTGTGTGTGTGTGTGTGTGTGTGTGTGTGTGTGTGTATGCGAAGAAAGAAAAAAAAAACGGGGTAGGCTGGCCAGAGAGAGAGAGAGAGTTAATTAGCGGCAGAGATGTCCAGACAAAATAAAGTTAATGACAAGCTTTGCAAACAACAGCAATCAAACTACCACCGTTTACTTTTCATTAGAAGCCTTGCTAGTTTAATCCGGAACTGACATCCCCTCTCAGATTACAGAGGATAAGAACACCAACTAGCTCAGATATCTTCTCTCCTGATTCTCTTCAACATGCTGGTCATAGAATGTAAAAGAAAAAAAAGTATTTACAGCCAGACTGCTAACTTAACCCCAATCTTAACCTTAACCAGAATCCTTAAACCTAATCCAAATCTTAACCAGAATCCTAACCCTAAACCTAATCATGTCCTTAACCTTAATCCTAACCCTAATCCTAACCTTAACCCTAATCCTAACCTTAACCCTAATCCTAACCCTACTTGAAACTTTACCATTGTAATACATTGTGGTACGGCCAAACTGCATGATGGTAGGATAGAGTGGATTGGGCGCCCCATTCTCAACTTCTGGACATGGAAGACTGCTATATATGGCAGAGCTGGTGCTGTCTGGTATCTTTGATATGTTTTTGCACTTATGTAATATTGTCAGATAAAAAAGACACCTTAACATAAAGTGTGTATGACGTCCACAGAAGTATAAATGTCATCATATGATGAGACTTACACACACTCACACTGGATTAACCATACAAGTGAAGACTGGCAATTTATTCTTACACTTACCCTAACCTTATCTCCTAAACCTAACCATTAATACATAAACATATCTCTTAGCGAAACATTCTGACCTAATTCTTACTTGTCACACTAACCCTAAACTTTACATCAAGTTGAATGAAGCCTCTGTTAAAAGTAATGTCAAAGGTTCCCTCTTGTTGACCTCAAAAAGGTACACACACCCTGGCATGTGTCAAAAGACCAAACCCCGACCTCCATTTAGGTCCCTACAGAGGGCCGTTGCATTGTAATTCCTGGACTTTGATTGAACGATCTCCTCACCAGTCACCACCAAGTCATAACAGGACTGAAACCATGGCGACTACCGGCACCCACCGTACAAACGCTACACAATAACACGGATGCCGATTCAATCAGCCCCAACACACTTGGAGATCTGTGGTCGCAACTGTCTCCGTGTCGGTGAGAGGAGATTTACACGGTGGTCCGAGTGGGACTGAAGTAGTGGAATGAGTGACTGACCGTGTTTCGGGGTCCTCCAGGCGACCACAAATAGTATGTCATCCTCAGCCCACATTAATCCTCAGTTCCTCCCTGATCCATCACCGACCTTGAGAGGAAAAGAGAGAAAGAGGGAGGAGTTGGGTGACGGGAGAGGAAGAAAGTGAGCGAGAACGAGTGTTGGAATGAGAGAGTGAGAGAGTGGGAGAGTGAGAGACTGGGAGAGTGAGAGAGAGAGAGGGTGAGAGAGTGGTAGAGGTTGTGTGAGGGCTGGGAGAGTTTTACAGCTTTATTCCTTGCAATTATATTATACATTTAGCCACAGGGTGGTGAGAAGTAATTGTAATTTCACAACGTATTTCCTGCTATTTTACTCTCTCCATGAGGCAAATAAATGTTATGGCAGTTTTTCATTGCTATACATTTTTCAACCACTTATTACAAATTAAAAAATTTAAATATGTTACAAATAGGGTGCTACTGGGTCCCTATATGTTACAATACAGTATAGAGAGTGAGAGTATATTCATCCAGAGTATATTGATCTAGAGTATATTGATCTAGAGTATATTGATCTAGAGTATATTGATCTATTGAAGGGTATTGATCTATTGAAGTACAGCAGCATTCAAAAGTATTCTTCTATTTTCGACTTTTCCATTCATGTAAATGAGTAAGTGTGTCCAAACTTTAGCTTGGTACTGTACATGTGTATGTGTATGTGTGTGTGTGTGTGTGTGTGTGTGTGTGTGTGTGTGTGTGTGTGTGTGTGTGTATGTGTATGTGTATATGTGTGTGTATGTGTATGTGTATGTGTATGTGTATGTGTGTGTGTGTGTGTGTGTGTGTGTATGTGTATGTGTGTGTGTGTGTGTGTGTGTGTGTGTGTGTGTAATCATTAGTGTTTAAGAGTGCAAGTGTGTTACTCTCTATCCAAGAACACTCCAGCAGAGACACTCAGCAAGACAAACGATTGAAGAAGAGGGAGAGAGCGATAGAGGAAGAGAGGGTGAGAGAGAAAGAGAGATGGAGAGAGTGAGAGAGGTGAGGATTTATGGTTGCTCTCTGTCTGGGTCTGTAGTCCCCTAATGTAAGTTTTACAATGGCTCTAACGTCTGGCCCGGACCCACGCCACCAAGTGCTTCATCAAATATTGAAGGGGCTCAAGGTGACATTATGAGATTCTAATTATATCAATTATTTAGCACACATAGATGGTCGGCCCTCATGACATCATCACTGACTGGCCTGTCACCTTGGCAACAAAGAGCAGTAAGGTGCTGATGATGGAGTTTGTTTCTGGAAGTGGAGAAAGGCGAGTTAGGGGAGAAAAAGGAGTTTGGGGAGTTAGGCATGTAAGAGGAGTAAAGGGAGTTATGGGGGTTAGGCAAGTAAGGGGAGTTAGGGGAGTTAGGGTAGTTAGAGGAGTTAGAGGAGTTAGGAGAGTTAGAGGAGTTAGAGGAGTTAGAGGAGTTAGGGGAGTTAGGGGAGTTAGGGGAGTTAGAGGAGTTAGAGGAGTTAGAGGAGTTAGGGGAGTTAGAGGAGTTAGAGGAGTTAGGGGAGTTAGGGGAGTTAGGGGAGTTAGTGGAGTTAGAGGAGTTAGGGGAGTTAGAGGAGTTAGAGGAGTTAGGAGAGTTAGAGGAGTTAGAGGAGTTAGGGGAGTTAGGAAAGTTAGGGGAGTTAGAGGAGTTAGAGGAGTTAGGGGAGTTAGGGGAGTTAGAGGAGTTAGGGAGTTAGGGAGTTAGGGAGTTAGGAGAGTTAGGGGAGTTAGGGGAGTTAGGGGAGTTAGAGGAGTTAGGGGAGTTAGGGGAGTTAGGGGAGTTAGGGGAGTTAGGAGAGTTAGGGGAGTTAGGGGAGTTAGGGGAGTTAGAGGAGTTAGGGGAGTTAGAGGAGTTAGAGGAGTTAGTGGAGTTAGTGGAGTTAGATGGAGCGTCAGAGTTCTCCAGATGCTGTATCTCATTTAAACTTCGAGAAGGGCTGAGAACGATTTTTTTTCCTGCAAGGTGAGCAAAAATCCTGGATGAAACTTGATTTATACATTTGCCCTTTTCTCCTCCCGTCTCTCCCCTTTGATATGGAAGCACGATGTGCCTGTAACTGTAAAGCCAGCAGAAATCAGACAGACTTTTATAAATGACCAGTTTGTCGGGGGGGCGCTGGCCAACGTCGGAAAACACACAGTGATCCTGAAGACGGAAATGACCCGCGGAGGGGGTGGTGACATTCTGTTAACGGCGCGAGTGATAATGTCAGCTGGGCCCGGCCGCTCTAAACATCACCTTCACAGCCATGGGACACCTGCTGAGTCATACTGTACGCATCGCATGCATCGTCATGGTGACGACCTCCGAACGTGATCTTGACTGAACCAATCGCAGACGTTGCCGTGGCGATGACCTCCTGGCGTGGTATAATCACGGGTCTGACAGAACTCCCGGTCTTCGCCTGGGAACGTGAAGACCGCCCGGTCTGCGCTGATTTCACCTGATCCAGAGCAGATGCTGAAATAGTGAGGGTCAAACCTCCCTGTGACAGAACTACTTGACATTTGACATAATGGTCTCTCGCAGTCTCCTCCCTCCCTCCCGCTCCCTCCTCTCGGTACTCCTTCCTCCATCTCATCTCCCTCCATCCTATGCTCTCCTTGTCTGTTCTCTCCTCTGTCTCTCCCCAGCCTGCTGTCCACCTCACACTTTCTGTGTCAAACTCCTCTCCTTATTTTCCAGCTGTAAGGACTTTATCTCTCCTCGCCGTTTCCTCTCTCTCTCTCTCTCTCTCTCTCTCTCTCTCTCTCTCTCTCTCTCTCACCCCCAGCCCTCCCTCCCCTTCTCCTCTTCTCCGTTCACCATCTCCACTGGGACCCTATGTTTTTACATCTGAGGCTGTCTTTCAAGCCATTCTCTTTATGGCCTGCCGTAAAAACAGTGGCAGCAGAGCAGATATATATATTTATTTAGCCCAGAGAGTTGCGGTGGGTTGGGGGGGGGGATTTTCCTGTCTGCAGCATCTCTTGATCTCAGAGAATTACCTGATAGCTTTGCACTCCAGGAAGACGACTGTGGCGTGGAAGGAGGACTGACTCCCTCCCTTCCTCTTCTCCCTCCTCCTCTACCCCTCCCCTCCTCCCCTCGTCCCCTCCTCCCTCCCCGGGCTTCATCTGAGGCTCTCCTCATCCCCAGTCTGTTGACACATGAATAATAAATGGACCCGCCCGTATCCTTGCTGCTGACTTCTCCTTAAGGATCTCGTCGGCATGGGGACGGGCTGAGGATGGAGCAGGAGAACCGTTCAGAACCAGAGAGGTTGGCTGTGCTGCGTGTCTGAACATGCAGATGAGGCGCTGAACAACTGTTGAACATCGGTAGTACAGGTCAGTAGTACCAGTCACCAGTACATGTCAGTAGTAGTACAGGTCAGTAGTACAGGTCAGTAGTACAGGTCAGTACTACAGGTCAGTAGTACAGGTCAGTAGTACTGGTCAGTAGTACAGGTCAGTAGTACAGGTCAGTAGTACTGGTCAGTAGTACAGGTCAGTAGTACAGGTCACTAGTACAGGTCAGTAGTACAGGTCAGTAGTACCAGTCACCAGTACATGTCAGTAGTAGTACAGGTCAGTAGTACCGGTCAGTAGTACAGGTCAGTAGTACAGGTCAGTAGTACTGGTCAGTAGTACTGGTCAGCAGTACAGGTCAGTAGAACAGGTCAGTAGTACAGGTCAGTAGTACTGGTCAGTAGTACTGGTCAGTAGAACAGGTCAGTAGTACAGGTCAGTAGTACTGGTCAGTAGTACAGGTCGGTAGTACAGGTCAGTAGTACAGGTCAGAAGTACTGGTCAGTAGTACAGGTCGGTAGTACAGGTCGGTAGTACAGGTCAGTAGTACAGGTCAGCAGTACAGGTCAGTAGTACTGGTCAGTAGTACAGGTCAGTAGTACAGGTCAGTAGTACAAATCAGTAGTACAGGTCAGTAGTACAGGTCAGTAGTACAAATCAGTAGTACAGGTCAGTAGTACTGGTTAGTAGTACAGGTCAGTAGTACTGGTCAGTAGTACAGGTCAGTAGTACTGGTCAGTAGTACAGGTCAGTAGTACAGGTCAGTAGTACTGGTTAGTAGTACAGGTCAGTAGTACAGGTCAGTAGTACAGGTCAGTAGTACTGGTCAGTAGTACAAGTCAGTAGTACTGGTCAGTAGTACTGGTCAGTAGTACAAGTCAGTAGTACAGGTCAGTAGTACTGGTCAGTAGTACAGGTCATTAGTACTGGTCAGTAGTACAGGTCAGTAGTACAGGTCAGTAGTACTCGTCAGTCGTACAGGTCAGTAGTACTGGTCAGTAGTACAATTCAGTAGTACAGGTCAGTAGTACTGGTCAGTAGTACAGGTCAGTAGTACTGGTCAGTAGTACAGGTCAGTAGTACTGGTCAGTAGTACAGGTCAGTAGTACAGGTCAGTAGTACAGGTCAGTAGTACTGGTCAGTAGTACTGGTCAGTAGTACAGGTCAGTAGTACAGGTCAGTAGTACAGGTCAGTAGTACTGGTCAGTAGTACAGGTCAGTAGTACAGGTCAGTAGTACAGGTCAGTAGTACTGGTCAGTAGTACAGGTCAGTAGTACAGGTCAGTAGTACTGGTCAGTAGTACAGGTCAGTAGTACTGGTCAGTAATACAAGTAAACGGTCTGTCCTGTTCCTGAGGTGGCATCTACACAAGCAGAAGCGGAGAGCGGAGAAACACATGCAGAGAAGCCAACAATCCCTTTAGCTATGTCACACAATGACAAACCTGTTCTCCGGCTAGTTTTATGACCCCATTGTTTAGTTTGGGGTCAAACGCCACCACACACACTCATTTGGTGACCCCTGGTCCCCACTGCAGCACACAAAGGCTCTGCTGTGTCACGGTGACATGCCTGACCTTTGGGATGACATTTCATACAGAAGGTGAAAGGTCACCGGGCTTACAGGATGACAGATTCCGGTGAGTTGTCTCTCAGGTTTAAATATGACTAAGAGCTCTGTTCAATTCGCATTGAAGATTTCCCGTATGACAGCTTGACTTTCTTTAAATGGCAACACTGGTGTGGACTTTACTGACAGCCAAATTAACATGGGTCCCCTCAATCAATCAGTCTTGTAAAACCGCTCATATTGTAATTGATAGACAGGTATGTCAAATACAGTTCCAAGAATTAAATGGATTATAATAATTCTTCAATATTATTACGTTTTATACATTTTATACCTCTGCAATAGTGGCGAAGGATTATCTTTAATAATATTATTATTAAAATACATGATGAGAGACAAAAAAAACAAAGAACATTATGAAACCTTTTTACCTTCTAAACCTTATTAGGTCTTAAAAAACACTTTTAAAAAAAATATAATTAAATGGAAGTCTTTGAAAGAAACAGGTATTTGCACATTTAGTACATGATCATAATTGGAGAAAATGACCAGGAAATAACTGTTCTTCCTACCAGCTCCGACTAAGACCCCACCCAAGATAATTTGCAACTTCCCCCTTGAAATCTCTTGTTATCTTTCACCATAGATTGTTTCCAGAGACATGGAGAAACTCTATGTATTTCTGTGTTTCAAAGACGTACACACAAGAATATAACACCCAAAGCAGAACCAGCCTGTAGTAAATAACAACGTATACAGTCCAGAAAAACACTTCTATTACACATCAAATACCAATTTAATATATATATATATATATATATATATATATATATATATATATATATATATGTATATATATATATATATAAATACCAAAGTTGTTAAAAAAGCAATTGTTTTAGAACCGGTTGTCATAAAATAAGTTTATTCTGCATTTCCTTGTTATCGTCTACACTTCAACAGCTGTTTGCTGTAATTTCAGTTTTGTAATTGAATAGCAGTGTTTTCTCTAACAACAACATGTTTACAATTGTTCTGTACACAGAGAGTTGTGTGCAGACGATTGCAAAAAAAAGAGTAGCCGAAACAGAGATTTGTGTGAAAACAGGCAAACGGTGCTTAGAGTTTTGTGTTAATTTTGTGTTACCAGAAACAACAGTAAGACAAATCTGGAATTTCGCTGAAATACAGATAATCCGTTTCTGAAACACAGCCGAATGATGGAAAAAGTGCATTTCCGTTACATAATTTACTAAACTATGAATAGAAAAACATTTACTTTAACTTACATTATAATTCAAAATGAGAAAAGCACACAGAGGACAATACACACGTGTTGCCAGGGATTTTCTCAGGGGATTGAATTTTCACCTGACCTATGAACTTTGACCCCCAAACTGGACACCTGTGACATCTCCCACCCTCTTGGACACAGATCCAGTCACAGTCGCTCCTAATATCCTCATTGTTGGGTTGCTGTATGGTCTCGGCATGGGACACATACTGCAATCCCAAACTAGCATTAACAGATGGAGGGAGAGAGGTGGGGAGATGAATGGAGAGATTGAGAGACATTGATAGACAAGGAGAAAGATGGGAAGACAGATAACTGGAGAGAGTGAAAATAGGAAGAGATAGAGAGATAAAGAGAGATGCATGGTTAGAACACAGATCCAGGATAAAGACAAGTACCGCCTCTCAGCCAGAGAATTTGTGTTGTTTCAAAGGTTTCCAGATGTGTAGGACGTGCAAGTGTCGTCCATCACTAACCTGCTACAAACCCCATACAGACACAGCCCTTTATAGACACATCCCCTTATAGACACAGCCCCTTATAGACACAGCCCCTTATAGACACAGCCCCTTATAGACACAGTCCCTTATAGACACAGCCCCATACAGACACAGCCCATACAGACACAGCCCCACACAGACACAGCCCCATACAGACACAGCCCCATACAGACACAGGCCCATACAGACACAGCCCCATACAGACACAGCCCCACACAGACACAGCCACATACAGACACAGCCCCATACAGACACAGGCCCATACAGACACAGCCCCACACAGACACAGCCCCATACAGACACAGCCCCATACAGACACAGGCCCATACAGACACAGCCCCATACAGACACAGCCCCATACAGACACAGCCCCATACAGACACAGCCCCTCACAGACACAGCCCCATACAGACACAGGCCCATACAGACACAGCCCCATACAGACACAGGCCCATACAGACACAGCCCCATACAGACACAGCCCCATACAGACACAGCCCCATACAGACACAGCCCCTCACAGACACAGCCCCATACAGACACAGGCCCATACAGACACAGCCCCATACAGACACAGCCCCATACAGACACACCCCCTTACAGACACAGCCCCATACAGTCACAGCTCCATACAGACACAGCCACATACAGACACAGCCACATACAGACACAGCCCCACAGCCCCATCGATAAGACCCTCTGTTAGCCAGGAGAAACATCCCAGCAGTCCTGATTGCTAAATGATATCTTCGCTTAGACATCTATCAATCACAGGCCGCATTAGGAGGATCACAGGACCCCTCACCCCCAACCAACTAACACCACCCCTGACAGCCTGGTGGAGGAAAGCAGTGTGGGAGCGGGAGGGGATTGTTGGGGGAGGAGGGGTAGGAGCGAGGGAGTTGGGCGGGCTGCCCGGGCAGAAGACAGGGTGGATTTCTCCTTCTTCAGAGAGGGATCCATTAGCTAATGGAAGTCTTGAGCTATGTCACCTCACCTTCTGTGTTATCAGCCATCGCTACACTGCACACGTGGAGTGTGTGTAATAAATATGAGTGTGTGTGTAATACATATGAGTGTGTGTGTAATAAATATGAGTGTGTGTGTAATCCATGAGTGTGTGTGTAATACATATGAGTGTGTGTGTAATCCATATGAGTGTGTGTGTAATACATATGAGTGTGTGTGTAATACATATGAGTGTGTGTAATACATATGAGTGTGTGTGTGTAATACATATGAGTGTGTGTAATAAATCTGAGTGTGTGTGTAATACATATGAGTGTGTGTGTAATACATATGAGTGTGTGTAATACATATGAGTGTGTGTGTGTAATAAATATGAGTGTGTGTGTAATCCATGAGTGTGTGTGTGTGTGTGTGTAATACATATGAGTGTGTGTGTAATCCATATGAGTGTGTGTGTAATACATATGAGTGTGTGTGTAATAAATATGAGTGTGTGTGTAATCCATGAGTGTGTGTGTAATACATATGAGTGTGTGTGTAATCCATATGAGTGTGTGTGTAATACATATGAGTGTGTGAATGTGTGTAATCCGTAAGTGTGTGTGTAATCGATAAGAGTGTGTGTGTAATCTCTAAACTTGTGTGTAATCCACGTGAACAAGATTTGTGTTCCTCTCATTCACGTTTATTTGTACATGTGATCATAATGTCTCCACACAGATAGTAAGTCCTGAATTGGTCCCAGATGTTTTTTTGGCAAGTCCCCACTAGGGAAACACCTAAATCTACCGGTTGGGTTATATTAAGTTAAGTTCAATGTTCGCGGTTACAGCTGGTTTTAGTTTAGGCATGAAATTAAGAGACGGTTATGAATGTTTAATGATTCAGTTTTGGCCTAGTTAATAAGCAACATGAATTTCTTGATAAGGGTTAGGTCTCCAGTCCCCAGAAGGATGGAAAAACAAGTGTGTGTGTGTGTGTGTGTTCGGTTACATATTCCTGTATTCATTGTGATTCATTATGGTCTTCAACTCACAGTAATACATTGCCTGAGTGAAGAGAGGACAAGGCACGTGTCATGAGAAAGTCATTGGTGTCAATGGGACATCTGAGGCTCTCGTTTGATTGAGCCTTGAGGCTATGAGAAAGTAACCTCATCAGACACACACACACACACACATATGTGCAGCCTTACCACACACACACACACACACGCGCACACTTAACTGCACGATGCAAGATCACACATACATACACACATGCACACTAACTTGCTACACATGCACACTAACATGCACACTAACTTGCTATTTGCTATAACATAAAACACCCCGCACCCCCCCACATACACACACACACACTTTCAGCCTGCAGCCTGGCTAATCAATAACCAGGGACAGGACACATCTGTCTAATTAGGAAAGCCTTTCTCACTGAGCATTGTTTATGAAAGCAAACTCAACATGATGCCCATAATGGCCGACACGCTGCTAGCACTCCACATAACCAATAGGGCTTCACCATTTAATATCCATAACCCACCACATAACCAATAGGGCTTCTCCATTTAATATCCATAACCCACCACATAACCAATAGGGCTTCTCCATTTAATATCTATAACCCACCACATAACCAATAGGGCTTCACCATTTAATATCCATAACCCACCACATAACCAATAGGGCTTCTCCATTTAATATCCATAACCCACCACATAACCAATAGGGCTTCTCCATTTAATATCTATAACCCACCACATAACCAATAGGGCTTCTCCATTTAATATCTATAACCCACCACATAACCAATAGGGCTTCACCATTTAATATCTATAACCCTCCACATAACCAATAGGGCTTCACCATTTAATATCTATAACCCACCACATAACCAATAGGGCTTCACCATTTAATATCTATAACCCACCACATAACCAATAGGGCTTCACCATTTAATATCTATAACCCACCACATAACCAATAGGGCTTCACCATTTAATATCTATAACCCACCACATAACCAATAGGGCTTCACCATTTAATATCTATGACCCACCACATAACCAATAGGGCTTCACCATTTAATATCCATAACCCACCACATAACCAATAGGGCTTCACCATTTAATATCTATAACCCACCACATAACCAATAAGGCTTCTCCATTTAATATCTATAACCCACCACATAACCAATAGGGCTTCACCATTTAATATCCATAACCCACCACATAACCAATAGGGCTTCACCATTTAATATCCATAACCCACCACATAACCAATAGGGCTTCACCATTTAATATCTATAACCCACCACATAACCAATAGGGCTTCACCATTTAATATCTATAACCCACCACATAACCAATAGGGCTTCACCATTTAATATCTATAACCCACCACATAACCAATAGGGCTTCTCCATTTAATATCTATAACCCACCACATAACCAATAGGGCTTCTCCATTTAATATCTATAACCCACCACATAACCAATAGGGCTTCACCATTTAATATCCATAACCCACCACATAACCAATAGGGCTTCTCCATTTAATATCCATAACCCACCACATAACCAATAGGGCTTCACCATTTAATATCTATAACCCACCACATAACCAATAGGGCTTCACCATTTAATATCCATAACCCACCACATAACCAATAGGGCTTCACCATTTAATATCTATAACCCACCACATAACCAATAGGGCTTCACCATTTAATATCCATAACCCACCACATAACCAATAGGGCTTCTCCATTTAATATCTATAACCCACCACATAACCAATAGGGCTTCTCCATTTAATATCTATAACCCACCACATAACCAATAGGGCTTCACCATTTAATATCCATAACCCACCACATAACCAATAGGGCTTCACCATTTAATATCTATAACCCACCACATAACCAATAGGGCTTCACCATTTAATATCTATAACCCACCACATAACCAATAGGGCTTCACCATTTAATATCTATAACCCACCACATAACCAATAGGGCTTCTCCATTTAATATCCATAACCCACCACATAACCAATAGGGCTTCACCATTTAATATCTATAACCCACCACATAACCAATAGGGCTTCACCATTTAATATCCATAACCCACCACATAACCAATAGGGCTTCACCATTTAATATCTATAACCCACCACATAACCAATAGGGCTTCACCATTTAATATCTATAACCCACCACATAACCAATAGGGCTTCACCATTTAATATCTATAACCCACCACATAACCAATAGGGCTTCACCATTTAATATCTATAACCCACCACATAACCAATAGGGCTTCACCATTTAATATCTATAACCCACCACATAACCAATAGGGCTTCTCCATTTAATATCTATAACCCACCACATAACCAATAGGGCTTCACCATTTAATATCCATAACCCACCACATAACCAATAGGGCTTCACCATTTAATATATATAACCCACCACATAACCAATAGGGCTTCACCATTTAATATCTATAACCCACCACATAACCAATAGGGCTTCACCATTTAATATCTATAACCCACCACATAACCAATAGGGCTTCACCATTTAATATCCATAACCCACCACATAACCAATAGGGCTTCACCATTTAATATCTATAACCCACCACATAACCAATAGGGCTTCACCATTTAATATCTATAACCCACCACATAACCAATAGGGCTTCACCATTTAATATCCATAACCCACCACATAACCAATAGGGCTTCTCCATTTAATATCTATAACCCACCACATAACCAATAGGGCTTCACCATTTAATATCTATAACCCACCACATAACCAATAGGGCTTCACCATTTAATATCCATAACCCACCACATAACCAAAAGGGCTTCACCATTTAATATCTATAACCCACCACATAACCAATAGGGCTTCTCCATTTAATATCTATAACCCACCACATAACCAATAGGGCTTCACCATTTAATATCCATAACCCACCACATAACCAATAGGGCTTCACCTTTTAATATCTATAACCCACCACATAACCAATAGGGCTTCACCATTTAATATCCATAACCCACCACATAACCAATAGGGCTTCTCCATTTAATATCTATAACCCACCACATAACCAATAGGGCTTCACCATTTAATATCTATAACCCACCACATAACCAATAGGGCTTCACCATTTAATATCCATAACCCACCACATAACCAATAGGGCTTCACCATTTAATATCTATAACCCACCACATAACCAATAGGGCTTCACCATTTAATATCTATAACCCACCACATAACCAATAGGGCTTCACCATTTAATATCTATGACCCACCACATAACCAATAGGGCTTCTCCATTTAATATCTATAACCCACCACATAACCAATAGGGCTTCTCCATTTAATATCTATGACCCACCACATAACCAATAGGGCTTCACCATTTAATATCTATAACCCACCACATAACCAATAGGGCTTCACCATTTAATATCCATAACCCACCACATAACCAATAGGGCTTCACCATTTAATATCTATAACCCACCACATAACCAATAGGGCTTCTCCATTTAATATCTATAACCCACCACATAACCAATAGGGCTTCACCATTTAATATCCATAACCCACCACATAACCAATAGGGCTTCACCATTTAATATCTATAACCCACCACATAACCAATAGGGCTTCTCCATTTAATATCCATAACCCACCACATAACCAATAGGGCTTCACCATTTAATATCTATGACCCACCACATAACCAATAGGGCTTCACCATTTAATATCTATAACCCACCACATAACCAATAGGGCTTCACCATTTAATATCTATAACCCACCACATAACCAATAGGGCTTCACCATTTAATATCTATAACCCACCACATAACCAATAGGGCTTCACCATTTAATATCTATAACCCACCACATAACCAATAGGGCTTCACCATTTAATATCTATAACCCACCACATAACCAATAGGGCTTCACCATTTAATATCTATAACCCACCACATAACCAATAGGGCTTCACCATTTAATATCCAAAACCCACCACATAACCAATAGGGCTTCACCATTTAATATCTATAACCCACCACATAACCAATAGGGCTTCACCATTTAATATCCATAACCCACCACATAACCAATAGGGCTTCACCATTTAATATCTATAACCCACCACATAACCAATAGGGCTTCTCCATTTAATATCTATAACCCACCACATAACCAATAGGGCTTCTCCATTTAATATCCATAACCCACCACATAACCAATAGGGCTTCTCCATTTAATATCCATAACCCACCACATAACCAATAGGGCTTCAACATTTAATATCCATAACCCACCACATAACCAATAGGGCTTCACCATTTAATATCCATAACCCACCACATAACCAATAGGGCTTCACCATTTAATATCCATAACCCACCACATAACCAATAGGGCTTCACCATTTAATATCTATAACCCACCACATAACCAATAGGGCTTCTCCATTTAATATCTATAACCCACCACATAACCAATAGGGCTTCACCATTTAATATCCATAACCCACCACATAACCAATAGGGCTTCACCATTTAATATCTATAACCCACCACATAACCAATAGGGCTTCACCATTTAATATCTATAACCCACCACATAACCAATAGGGCTTCACCATTTAATATCTATAACCCACCACATAACCAATAGGGCTTCTCCATTTAATATCCATAACCCACCACATAACCAATAGGGCTTCACCATTTAATATCCATAACCCACCACATAACCAATAGGGCTTCTCCATTTAATATCCATAACCCACCACATAACCAATAGGGCTTCACCATTTAATATCTATAACCCACCACATAACCAATAGGGCTTCTCCATTTAATATCTATAACCCACCACATAACCAATAGGGCTTCTCCATTTAATATCCATAACCCACCACATAACCAATAGGGCTTCACCATTTAATATCTATAACCCACCACATAACCAATAGGGCTTCACCATTTAATATCCATAACCCACCACATAACCAATAGGGCTTCTCCATTTAATATCCATAACCCACCACATAACCAATAGGGCTTCACCATTTAATATCTATAACCCACCACATAACCAATAGGGCTTCACCATTTAATATCTATAACCCACCACATAAACAATAGGGCTTCACCATTTAATATCTATGACCCACCACATAACCAATAGGGCTTCTCCATTTAATATCTATAACCCACCACATAACCAATAGGGCTTCACCATTTAATATCTATAACCCACCACATAACCAATAGGGCTTCACCATTTAATATCTATAACCCACCACATAACCAATAGGGCTTCACCATTTAATATCTATAACCCACCACATAACCAATAGGGCTTCACCATTTAATATCTATAACCCACCACATAACCAATAGGGCTTCTCCATTTAATATCTATAACCCACCACATAACCAATAGGGCTTCACCATTTAATATCCATAACCCACCACATAACCAATAGGGCTTCACCATTTAATATCTATAACCCACCACATAACCAATAGGGCTTCTCCATTTAATATCTATAACCCACCACATAACCAATAGGGCTTCACCATTTAATATCTATAACCCACCACATAACCAATAGAGCTTCACCATTTAATATCCATAACCCACCACATAACCAATAGGGCTTCTCCATTTAATATCCATAACCCACCACATAACCAATAGGGCTTCACCATTTAATATCTATAACCCACCACATAACCAATAGGGCTTCACCATTTAATATCCATAACCCACCACATAACCAATAGGGCTTCACCATTTAATATCTATAACCCACCACATAACCAATAGGGCTTCTCCATTTAATATCTATAACCCACCACATAACCAATAGGGCTTCTCCATTTAATATCCATAACCCACCACATAACCAATAGGGCTTCTCCATTTAATATCTATAACCCACCACATAACCAATAGGGCTTCACCATTTAATATCTATAACCCACCACATAACCAATAGGGCTTCACCATTTAATATCCATAACCCACCACATAACCAATAGGGCTTCTCCATTTAATATCTATAACCCACCACATAACCAATAGGGCTTCTCCATTTAATATCTATAACCCACCACATAACCAATAGGGCTTCACCATTTAATATCTATAACCCACCACATAACCAATAGGTCTTCACCATTTAATATCTATAACCCACCACATAACCAATAGGGCTTCTCCATTTAATATCCATAACCCACCACATAACCAATAGGGCTTCTCCATTTAATATCTATAACCCACCACATAACCAATAGGGCTTCACCATTTAATATCCATAACCCACCACATAACCAATAGGGCTTCACCATTTAATATCCATAACCCACCACATAACCAATAGGGCTTCACCATTTAATATCCATAACCCACCACATAACCAATAGGGCTTCACCATTTAATATCCATAACCCACCACATAACCAATAGGGCTTCTCCATTTAATATCCATAACCCACCACATAACCAATAGGGCTTCTCCATTTAATATCCATAACCCACCACATAACCAATAGGGCTTCACCATTTAATATCTATAACCCACCACATAACCAATAGGGCTTCACCATTTAATATCCATAACCCACCACATAACCAATAGGGCTTCACCATTTAATATCTATAACCCACCACATAACCAATAGGGCTTCACCATTTAATATCCATAACCCACCACATAACCAATAGGGCTTCACCATTTAATATCTATAACCCACCACATAACCAATAGGGCTTCACCATTTAATATCTATAACCCACCACATAACCAATAGGGCTTCTCCATTTAATATCCATAACCCACCACATAACCAATAGGGCTTCACCATTTAATATCTATAACCCACCACATAACCAATAGGGCTTCTCCATTTAATATCTATAACCCACCACATAACCAATAGGGCTTCACCATTTAATATCCATAACCCACCACATAACCAATAGGGCTTCTCCATTTAATATCCATAACCCACCACATAACCAATAGGGCTTCACCATTTAATATCTATAACCCACCACATAACCAATAGGGCTTCACCATTTAATATCCATAACCCACCACATAACCAATAGGGCTTCACCATTTAATATCTATAACCCACCACATAACCAATAGGGCTTCACCATTTAATATCCATAACCCACCACATAACCAATAGGGCTTCACCATTTAATATCTATAACCCACCACATAACCAATAGGGCTTCACCATTTAATATCTATAACCCACCACATAACCAATAGGGCTTCACCATTTAATATCTATAACCCACCACATAACCAATAGGGCTTCACCATTTAATATCTATAACCCACCACATAACCAATAGGGCTTCTCCATTTAATATCTATAACCCACCACATAACCAATAGGGCTTCACCATTTAATATCTATAACCCACCACATAACCAATAGGGCTTCACCATTTAATATCCATAACCCACCACATAACCAATAGGGCTTCTCCATTTAATATCCATAACCCACCACATAACCAATAGGGCTTCTCCATTTAATATCCATAACCCACCACATAACCAATAGGGCTTCTCCATTTAATATCCATAACCCACCACATAACCAATAGGGCTTCTCCATTTAATATCTATAACCCACCACATAACCAATAGGGCTTCTCCATTTAATATCTATAACCCACCACATAACCAATAGGGCTTCACCATTTAATATCTATAACCCACCACATAACCAATAGGGCTTCTCCATTTAATATCCATAACCCACCACATAACCAATAGGGCTTCTCCATTTAATATCTATAACCCACCACATAACCAATAGGGCTTCTCCATTTAATATCCATAACCCACCACATAACCAATAGGGCTTCTCCATTTAATATCCATAACCCACCACATAACCAATAGGGCTTCTCCATTTAATATCCATAACCCACCACATAACCAATAGGGCTTCTCCATTTAATATCCATAACCCACCACATAACCAATAGGGCTTCTCCATTTAATATCTATAACCCACCACATAACCAATAGGGCTTCTCCATTTAATATCCATAACCCACCACATAACCAATAGGGCTTCACCATTTAATATCCATAACCCACCACATAACCAATAGGGCTTCACCATTTAATATCCATAACCCACCACATAACCAATAGGGCTTCTCCATTTAATATCTATGACCCACCACATAACCAATAGGGCTTCACCATTTAATATCTATAACCCACCACATAACCAATAGGGCTTCACCATTTAATATCTATAACCCACCACATAACCAATAGGGCTTCACCATTTAATATCTATAACCCACCACATAACCAATAGGGCTTCACCATTTAATATCCATAACCCACCACATAACCAATAGGGCTTCTCCATTTAATATCTATAACCCACCACATAACCAATAGGGCTTCTCCATTTAATATCTATAACCCACCACATAACCAATAGGGCTTCTCCATTTAATATCTATAACCCACCACATAACCAATAGGGCTTCTCCATTTAATATCTATAACCCACCACATAACCAATAGGGCTTCTCCATTTAATATCTATAACCCACCACATAACCAATAGGGCTTCTCCATTTAATATCTATAACCCACCACATAACCAATAGGGCTTCACCATTTAATATCTATAACCCACCACATAACCAATAGGGCTTCACCATTTAATATCTATAACCCACCACATAACCAATAGGGCTTCACCATTTAATATCCATAACCCACCACATAACCAATAGGGCTTCTCCATTTAATATCTATAACCCACCACATAACCAATAGGGCTTCTCCATTTAATATCTATAACCCACCACATAACCAATAGGGCTTCTCCATTTAATATCTATAACCCACCACATAACCAATAGGGCTTCACCATTTAATATCTATAACCCACCACATAACCAATAGGGCTTCTCCATTTAATATCTATAACCCACCACATAACCAATAGGGCTTCTCCATTTAATATCCATAACCCACCACATAACCAATAGGGCTTCTCCATTTAATATCTATAACCCACCACATAACCAATAGGGCTTCTCCATTTAATATCTATAACCCACCACATAACCAATAGGGCTTCTCCATTTAATATCTATAACCCACCACATAACCAATAGGGCTTCACCATTTAATATCTATAACCCACCACATAACCAATAGGGCTTCACCATTTAATATCTATAACCCACCACATAACCAATAGGGCTTCTCCATTTAATATCTATAACCCACCACATAACCAATAGGGCTTCTCCATTTAATATCCATAACCCACCACATAACCAATAGGGCTTCTCCATTTAATATCTATAACCCACCACATAACCAATAGGGCTTCACCATTTAATATCCATAACCCACCACATAACCAATAGGGCTTCTCCATTTAATATCCATAACCCACCACATAACCAATAGGGCTTCTCCATTTAATATCTATAACCCACCACATAACCAATAGGGCTTCTCCATTTAATATCTATAACCCACCACATAACCAATAGGGCTTCTCCATTTAATATCCATAACCCACCACATAACCAATAGGGCTTCTCCATTTAATATCTATAACCCACCACATAACCAATAGGGCTTCTCCATTTAATATCTATAACCCACCACATAACCAATAGGGCTTCTCCATTTAATATCCATAACCCACCACATAACCAATAGGGCTTCTCCATTTAATATCCATAACCCACCACATAACCAATAGGGCTTCACCATTTAATATCTATAACCCACCACATAACCAATAGGGCTTCACCATTTAATATCTATAACCCACCACATAACCAATAGGGCTTCTCCATTTAATATCTATAACCCACCACATAACCAATAGGGCTTCTCCATTTAATATCTATAACCCACCACATAACCAATAGGGCTTCTCCATTTAATATCTATAACCCACCACATAACCAATAGGGCTTCTCCATTTAATATCTATAACCCACCACATAACCAATAGGGCTTCTCCATTTAATATCTATAACCCACCACATAACCAATAGGGCTTCACCATTTAATATCTATAACCCACCACATAACCAATAGGGCTTCTCCATTTAATATCTATAACCCACCACATAACTAATAGGGCTTCTCCATTTAATATCCATAACCCACCACATAACCAATAGGGCTTCTCCATTTAATATCTATAACCCACCACATAACCAATAGGGCTTCACCATTTAATATCCATAACCCACCACATAACCAATAGGGCTTCTCCATTTAATATCCATAACCCACCACATAACCAATAGGGCTTCTCCATTTCATATCCATAACCCACCACATAACCAATAGGGCTTCACCATTTAATATCTATGACCACACGATCGACAGTGAGATTTAAAGGACTCAACATCCCTGGGTTCGTTAAATGTGCCAGGTGTCTCAAACACGGGTCATCTGAAATCCCTGTTCCCGGACAATCTGTGTCTTTTCAAGTGTTATCAAGTGTCTCATTAACAACAGATTTTAACGCAATTATTAACTGAAACCCTCATTCTGCCCCTAAACCAAAATGTACACCCAAATGCAAATATATACATTTGGGGATAGTTCAACCAGTGACAACCCGTTCCATCGTGTATCCAGGAAGCAGGTATTGCTTTTCAGTACCTTGAACTGGGTGAGGTCAGCACAAAGAGCGTTTCACAAGCTAATCAGGTTGGAGTGGCTCAAATAAAATATGCGCAATGAAAAAAGACACTTAGTTTCTGCTGAGGACCGTGTGTGCGAGACGATGAATCAATTACATGCAAAATGCATTGCAATTAATAACCTGAGGAGCAGTCATTAATATGTTGAGGGAAACTGTCCGGGCATATTCGTCATGCCATTAGCATGTGATCCATTAATGAATTAAGTCATTAAAACAGTTTTCCCATCTATAGAGGAGGCCCCCTTTAATCCCTGTTCTGTAGAGACAGACGTGCTGGTTGAAATGTGCCACGTAGCGTCACTGCTCTGATAACAGGTCTCCAAGGTATCGCCGTTTATTAAACCACACCCGTACCATAACTTCCACAGGACATGAATACTTAAATATTACTATATAATGGTTCGGCTTGGATTGGCTTGGAGCGGCGCTACCAATGTGCCAGGGTGGGCCGGGGCCCACCCATTTTAGGTCCGGGCCTAGTGAGTAGTGAGTGATTTTCATTCTAGCAGTTCATACAATAAGCTGCCAGAGGAAAGCTTTGAGTGAAAGCTTCTCAGCCAATCAGCGGCTTCTACCCCACGCCCACAGGCTGCATCGTCACCAGCAAGTGATCCAATGAAATGAATGAAGTTGGCGCGCAATCTTTTCAAGCAAGTTCAATGAGACAAACAGAGACGGTAGCTATTAGAAAATTTTAAGCGCAAAGCAAAGCAGCTTGTTTGCATTTAAATTCAGTAAGAAACGCTCCGAGGAGCAGGAAACTCCTGCCATTTTAAGTAACGCGGTTACAAATTACGAGTTACCCATCCTGCTTGGCCGCCCACTCCCCATCAAGTCCTCCCGTAGCCACCCCCTCACACCAGCAAGCAGGTAGGCTAACAGTAAACATTAGTGTCTGGCTGTCTGTATGCACATTTTCTGGAGGGAAAAATAATATTGGCAGTAGGCAGAGCAGGCTACTGTGTCGCTGTCCTCAGTGCAGCAGAAAATGGCTGAAACTGAGATTTTTTTTGGCTTATTTAACAGGCCCATTTAGTTTTCTGGAGGCCCACCTACAATAAAATTCCTGGCGCCGCTAGTGGTGAGAATATTTGTTCCTTCGGTTCGTTCTGTCCCTCGTGTTCAAGTCGAGTCCCAGTTATGTTAACTGATATCGGTTATTGTGAAATCTCAGTGCAAACCAGTGTATACTGGTTCAACTCTTCCAGGCATTCCCAAGTGGGAACAGAATAACCTAACCTTGTTCCTCACACATACGGGCCAGAAACGTTGTGTGTGTGTTTTAGTGTGTGTGTGTGTGAGTAGAACCTGCTGGTACATAGCCAGCTTCACATCCAGACAGAAATCGCTTCACAAAGACAACAAAGCAGATCTTAGATTCACAGACAAGAGCTTTAATTAAATATTGTGAAAGTCGAAAAGTTATTTTACAGTTCAAAGTTAATCAAAAAAAAGATAATCTTTACAGTAGTTTCATTTCCTCTTTTCCCTAACTATTAATATACTGTTCTGTGGGTCCAGTCAAAGACAAGGCTTGTTTGTGAGGAGGGCTTCAATACGATGACAACTATGTTTTATTGACCAGGTGGCCAGGACAGGGCTGAGCGGTTACACAGTAAACCTCAAACTGATCTGTCCCATCCACAAACGCAGGAGAATTGAGTCACAAATCAGATACACACTCAAATCATCGTTAGACACAAGTGCATTTTACCAGAGAGACATCCTCGTCTTCAGAATCCTCAGTTTAAATCCCCCCCTCTATGAAGTCACATTAAAAATATCCTTCAGCAATTAAATTAAAAACGCCATGTTCTCTTTCAGAGGACTGATGGCGTACGCTCGCTCACACACAGACACACACACACACAGACAGACGGACAATAAAGTGGTCACATGACCCATGTCATACGAACAGGTGGCTCAATTTGTTTACAAAACGAGTGGATGGGAGAAGCGTAGGTCAGAAGAGGGCAGTAGAAGCTGTGGAAACTAGCAAAGGTGTAGAACGCTGTGTGTGTGTTCCATATTATTGTGCTGTCACTTAGAAACGTTCCCAATCGGATACCATTTCTGTACCATAGCCGACAGGGTCGAGCAGTAGAACATGGCTTTACCTTAGCCGCGCCCGGGCATGTCCACGTCCACGACTACGGACGGTGGAATAACCGTGAGGATGAATGATGAATATGAAGGGGAGGCATGGCTTCAGATGAGTAGCACGTTACTCCCCGATCTCCCCCCCTGCACCCACTCCCCCTACAGCTGCTGAACACATTAAATATTTATCCTCTCCTCTCAGTCATCTCGTTTCAGTGTCCTCTCCCCATCAGTCAGCCCCCCCACACACACACACACTTTCTCTCACACAGTTGTCGAGTTCTTACTGGCTGGCCCGTCCCTCGTGCACCGTGTGGAGTGCTCATTGAGACAGGGAAAATGGGGAACAGCGTTCCGGGCTACGGGAACAACTATGCTCATGCTGTATTTTAAAGTGTGACAGCGGAGCAGTGGTGGGGTCTCTACTGTATTTTGATGTGTGACAGCGGAGCAGTGGTGGGGTCTCTACTGTATTTTAAAGTGTGACAGCGGAGCAGTGGTTGGGTCTCTACTGTATTTTAAAGTGTGACAGCGGAGCAGTGGTGGGGTCTCTACTGTATTTTGAAGTGTGGCAGCGGAGCAGTGGTGGGGTCTCTACTGTATTTTGATGTGTGACAGCGGAGCAGTGGTGGGGTCTCTACTGTATTTTGACGTTTGGCGGCAGAGCAGTGGTGGGGTCTCTAGTGTATTTTTTAAGCGTGACAGCGGAGCAGTGGTGGGGTCTCTACTGTATTTTGACGTTTGGCAGCAGAGCAGTGGTGGGGTCTCTACTGTATTTTGAAGCGTGACAGCGGAGCAGTGGTGGGGTCTCTACTGAATTTTGAAGCGTGACAGCAGAGCAGTGGTGGGGTCTCTACTGTATTTTGATGTGTGACAGCGGAGCAGTGGTGGGGTCTCTACTGTATTTTGAAGCGTGACAGCGGAGCAGTGGTGGGGTCTCTACTGAATTTTGAAGCGTGACAGCAGAGCAGTGGTGGGGTCTCTACTGAATTTTGAAGCGTGACAGCAGAGCAGTGGTGGGGTCTCTACATGGATGGCTGTGGGGTTCTGCACTGCTAAGGCATCTAAACTGATGGTTCAGATTTTGGTGAGGCAACAGAGAGTGGGGGAAAAGTAGCATGGAAGAGATGTGGGGATGAATAATAAAATAATTGAACCGACAGAGGGAGTTGAAATCCAAAAGGAAGATGGTGGTAAAGTATTTTCATTATTTCTTGTTGCTCCAAGCACACAGATGCATAGCCAGCAGGACAAACCCATGCATCTGGTACAATTATAAACTGCATCAGTTTTTTGAAAGCCAAAATATCAAAGCAAAAAAAAAAACAGATATTCATATGATATACTTATATACTCTCAGAAAATCTATATAACTAAATACTATAAGAATAATATTCTACTTTCTTATGATAAAACAAAAAAAGAATGCTTTAACTTACAAATGATACAAAATAGACAATGGCTTTTTGGCAGATGGAATTAGAAATGGAAGTATGGCTTAAAACAATACAAAAACAACGTACAGCGTACAAATGAAATGTATCAAGATCACATTTAAACATGATATATATGGCAGAACTGAATGCAGACCGATACGTCACAAAAGGCAAGCGTACACACGAGGGACAGGGAGGAAGCAATGTCCATATTCAGGAGATCCACAAGTCAATATCGTGGATACTGTACACAGCGTAGATCCACAGAACTATCCCAGATCTCTGGGCTAACGTTGATGACATCATAACGAGTATGCCTTAAGACTTCCTTAAATGTATAAATATATCTTAAACAATGACTTTGGCAACGAACAGAAAAAAATCACAAAGACGGACGAATGTTTTACTATGTACAAAAAAAATGTCACGCGAGAATTGAAAAAGTTGAATTCAAATATTTGCTGGGCATTTGAGGAGTACAGTGCTGGCTGTTCCATTAATCACCACGACAGCTGAGATCCAACTACACGTTGACTCATGAGTCTTTCTATGAAGTGACTCTCTCACGTTGACTCCTGAGTCTTTCTATGGAGTGACTCTCTCACGTTGACTCCTGAGTCTTTCTATGAAGTGACTCTCTCACGTTGACTCCTGAGTCTTTCTATGAAGTGACTTTCTCGCGTTGACTCCTAAGTCTTTCTATGAAGTGACTCTCTCATTGACTCCTGAGTCTTTTTTTAAGTGACTCTCTCACGTTGACTCCTGAGTCTTTCTATGAAGTGACTCTCTCACGTTGACTCCTGAGTCTTTCTATGAAGTGACTCTCTCATGTTGACTCCTGAGTCTTTCTATGAAGTGACTCTCTCACGTTGACTCCTGAGTCTTTCTATGAAGTGACTCTCTCACGGTGACTCCTGAGTCTTTCTATAAAGTGACTCCCAGATTGCCCTTTCTCAGATCATAAACATTGGAAGATGGCGGAATAAGAAGCACATTTTGAATGGCCGACCCATGACGACAATTTCATGGAGTGAACACAAAACAAACCCAAAAAAACTACACAGTATACCTTAATAATTCATCCATTGTAAAAATGTTTAAACTCACACAATGTAGCAAAAGGAAAAATGGCTGTGACCTCCGAAAGGTTTCCTTCTTCCTTAGAGATGTTATGGTGGATGGCATGAGATATATATATATATATATAGTGAGAGAGAGAGAGACAGAAAGAGTGAAAGACAGCGACAGAAACAGAATGAGAAAGAAAGTGAGAGATAGACAGTCAGAGGGAGAGAAAGGGAGAACGAAAGCGAGACAGAGAGACAGAGAGAGAGAGCGAGACAGAGAGAGAGGGAGAGAGAAAGAGCGAGACAGATAGACAGAGCACAGGGCACCTGATGTACATGTTCTTGGCACAGCAACTCTACACAATGTGATCCAAATACCATACAGTAGAGGTACAGTAGAAGCAGTAGAGGTACATTAGAGGTACAGTAGAAGCAGTAGAGGTACAGTAGAGGTACAGTAGAGGTAAAGTAGAAGCAGTAGAGGTACATTAGAGGTACAGTAGAAGCAGTAGAGGTACATTAGAGGTACAGTAGAGGTACAGTAGAGGTACAGTAGAGGTACATTAGAGGTACAGTAGAAGCAGTAGAGGTACATTAGAGGTACAGTAGAAGCAGTAGAGGTACATTAGAGGTACAGTAGAGGTACAGTAGAGGTAAAGTAGAAGCAGTAGAGGTACATTAGAGGTACAGTAGAAGCAGTAGAGGTACAGTAGAAGCAGTAGAGGTACATTAGAGGTACAGTAGAAGCAGTAGCGGTACAGTAGAGGTACAGTAGAAGCAGTAGAGGTACAGTAGAGGTGCTGTTGGCATCCAGAGCAGACTGCTCACTATCTCTAACCACCACCTAGGAACTTGGACCGGGCCAGACCGCACTCCCAGCTAACCTGGGGTGAATGGCTGGTTATGTGTCATCATGAATAAATCACTTGCTCTCTGTGCTGTTGAGTGAAAGCACTAGTCGTGGGTATGGCTGTCTCTGCTTGGCATATGATGGAGGGAAATGTGTGCATGGTCTGTTTGCAGTGGGCAAAATAACTCAAACGGAGAGACTTTCTGCAATGGTGCGTAGTTAGCTTGCGCTAGCCAGCGTGCATGTCTTTCTGTGCCTTGACGTTAGTCAGGTCATCTGGTGCTGCCCTCGATCCAGCACACTGTTGTATGAAACACACGTTGACATGTCTGGTTTTGGCTCGTTTGGAGTCGTGATCACAACTGTTGAAATTGAATTCAAATACAGGCTCTTTGCCATTCACTTTTAGCATGTTTCTTCATCCGTCACACAAAAAAAATATTTTTAGACTCAGAAATGAACAAAATCCCTCTAACAGAGTGTCACTTATGTATAATACAATTTGAATATGAGAAATACATTTTTGCACAAAGGTAAAATCCACAAACGATGTACTAATTCAAAGGAAAAGTCGATCCTCCTCAAAATAAATAAAAAACTCATGGTTGTCGGGGCGGGCAGCACGGCCTTCTGGGTAATCTGAGAGGCGCCTCCGCTCATAAAAAGTGTCAACACGGTGTAGAAATTCCATAGAAGTCGTCGCAAACGCTCAGTCTCTTTCCCCGCGCTCGTTTTTTTCTCTTCTGACGTTTTTCTGTCCAAATGTGATTCCTTTTAAAAAGAACCTGAGTGTCGTGTTCCGTTCCCTTCAATGCAGGACTGACGATCCAGCCCCAACCGGAGTCTAATGTACATGCTGAGATGGGTGTGTGTCCCGAACACACACACACACCGCTTACATGGGAGGAACGATCATTCCTGGAATCACTGTGGGGTCGGGGGGAGAGGGGGGGGAACATGGGAGCAAAAGAGAGAACGGGAGAACGAGTTAATCCATGAAAATGTGTCCGGCACACAGAACGTCTCACATAATAATGCCCTCTGAAAGACAACAATGTGTTTTCACATCTGCATGACAAACGTTGGCCCCGCGGAACTGTAACTCAAATGGGATTTCAAACGGGGAATAAATCCTGTGTGTTTTCCGGAGCCCTGCCAAATTTGCACAAACGGGACACTTGAAACGCTCCTTGATCGCATCCATGAGACTCAGTGTTGTGTGTTTGTGACATATTATCATCGTCCCGGCTCGCTTCAAACGGACGCATGGGGGTTCATGACGACGACAACAACAGTTACGTCTAATGGCTGCAGCGAATAAAGCAAGGATGAAAACACCACAATACACAATGCTATAAATACACACCAGACACAACATGACTATATCACACAATACAATATTACAAGGCATTACACTGTACTACACAACACTATACTGTACTACACAACGCTATACTGTACTACACAACGCTATACTGTACTACACAACACTATACTGTACTACACAACGCTATACTGTACTACACAACACTATACTGTACTACACAACACTATACTGTACTACACAACGCTATACTGTACTACACAACGCTATACTGTACTACACAACGCTATACTGTACTACACAACGCTATACTGTACTACACAACGCCATTCTGTACTACACAACGCTATACTGTACTACACAACGCTATACTGTACTACACAACGCTATACTGTACTACACAACGCTATACTGTACTACACAACGCTATAATGTACTACACAACGCTATACTGTACTACACAACGCTATACTGTACTACACAACGCTATACTGTACTACACAACGCTATACTGTACTACACAACGCTATACTGTACTACACAACGCTATACTGTACTACACAACGCTATACTGTACTACACAACGCTATACTGTACTACACAACACTATAATGTACTACACAACACTATACTGTACTACACAACACTATACTGTACTACACAACACTATACTGTACTACACAACACTATACTGTACTACACAACACTATACTGTACTACACAACACTATACTGCACTACACAACACTATACTGTACTACACAACACTATACTGTACTACACAACACTATACTGTACTACACAACACTAATGTACTACACAACACTATAATGTACTACACAACACTATACTGTACTACACAACACTATACTGTACTACACAACACTATACTGTACTACACAACACTATACTGTACTACACAACACTATACTGTACTACACACCACTATACTGTACAACACTATACTGTACTACACAAAACTATACTGTACTACACAACACTATACTGTACTACACAACACTATACTGTACTACACAACACTATACTTTACTACACAACACTATACTGTACTACACAACACTATACTGTACTACACAACACTATACTGTACTACACAACACTATACTGTACTACACAACACTATACTGTACTACACAACACCATACTGTACTACACAACACCATACTATAATACACAACACCATACTGTACTACACAACACCATACTGTACTACACAACACTATACTGTACTACACAACACTATACTGTACTACACAACACTATACTGTACTACACAACACTATACTGTACTACACAATACTATACTGTACTACACAACACTATACTGTACTACACAACACTATACTGTACTACACAACACTATACTGTACTACACAACACTATACTGTACTACACAACACTATACTGTACTACACTATACTGTACTACTCAACACTATACTGTACTACACAACACTATACTGTACTACACAACACTATACTGTACTACACAACACTTTACTATAATACACAACACTAAACTCCATTAGATTACACAATACAGCATGTCACTACACAACACTATACTGTACTACACAACACTATACTGTACTACACAACACTATACTGTACTACACAACACTATACTGTACTACACAACACTATACTGTACTACACAACACTATACTGTACTACACAATACTATACTGTACTACACAACACTATACTGTACTACACAACACTATACTGTACTACACAACACTATACTGTACTACACAACACTATACTGTACTACACAACACTATACTGTACTACACTATACTGTACTACTCAACACTATACTGTACTACACAACACTATACTGTACTACACAACACTATACTGTACTACACAACACTTTACTATAATACACAACACTAAACTCCATTAGATTACACAATACAGCATGTCACTACACAACACTATACTGTACTACACAACACTATACTGTACTACACAACACTATACTGTACTACACAACACTATACTGTACTACACAACACTATACTGTACTACTCAACACTATACTGTACTACACAACACTATACTGTACTACTCAACACTATACTGTACTACACAACACTTTACTATAATACACAACACTATAGTCCATTAGATTTCACAATACAGCATGTCACTACACAACACTGTAGACCCATATATAACTCACAACCCAGCACCAGCCTGGGGAGGTTCAAGGTCCTCTGGATGGACTCAAGACAAATTATCTATGTAGTTCAAAGTTGACAAGAAGGAACCAGGAATTTCACGTTATATCACTCCCAGAGCTGTGAACTGTACTCATCTACATGTGAAGAGATTGGCTGTGAGATTGGGTGCATCGCCTAACGTATCCTGTGTAGGACAGGCCAGAGGAGGTCCTCCGAGGTATGTGAGCCTTAGAAGTGTGGGGAAAAGTGCTTGTTGCTGCAGAATTCATTTGACGTTACAGATCTGCAACTGCTGACAAATCCAAAAGAGGACGCTGGGTGTTTTTCTGCAGGCAATGGGCTCTCAAACTACTGCTGATGGAATCAAGATGGAAACAGCCGGACGCACGCATACACACGCACACACACACGCACACGCACACGCACACACACACACACACACACAGAAGCAAGCACGAACGCAGCAACATTTTTACTCAAAGTAATCGCACAACTTGTAAGCTCATCGATAAAAAGCATCGACCAGAATCCAAAGTATCTCAGATGTGTGTGTGTGTGTGTGTGTGTGGCCAGATGTTTTGAGGCACACATCAACCGTTGGTGAACTAATACGAGAACAATGTGATTCACATTTTCGAGGCACTGACGTTTTCAGCCGAATGCACTTCTGACTGCTCGGAAACCATCGCGCAGCATGTGATGTTCATGAGAAACACGACGAGGAATAGATCACGGGTTTTGGGTTCTGTCTCGCTGACGGAGGAGCGACACGCGTGACAGTGACGGTGCCTCGGCGCTAACTTTGATCTGGCGTCGTGTGACACACACGCAAGCACACACACACACACACGCCCGCACACATCGGCTGAGTTCGTGTGTCGACGTAAACAGTGACAGCCTTGATTGTCAACAGAGCCTGTCAGTGCAGAGCATCGTCTCCCAGTCGGTTGAGGGTTGGATCCGAGAGAAGAGTCTGTCTCACCAACAGAACCGTGGACTACTGCACACTGCACGTAACTATGTTCCAATGTGCTGACGCCAGTTATAAGATCACGCCGCCGAACACACAGTAGTGCATCCTGTCCTGGGAGAACAGTTTGGATTCTCACACCCACACAGATGCCCTGCCCTCTCTCCGAGCAGCCCGGCCCTTCCTCTCTCTTTCACACCGGAAACCAGGGACGACCACGGCATTAGAGCCGAATAAAAAAACGGTCCAACTTAGTAGCGGCGGGCCGACTCAGCCAAACCCTGTAGCCTGATAAACAAAATAACCCACAGCGAAACGGGAGATATTCTGTCGTCTCACAGCCTCGAACCTGTCAACGCCTGTCTTACGGCTGCGACGTGAGAGTGTTTGATGTTCGGAGGTGACGGATGGATGAGGAAGTCGAAAGAGGAATGGAGGGAGGGAGGAAAGGAGGGATGAATAGATGGATAGATAGAGGGTGGGATTGTTAGTGGGACGGAGGAATAAAGAGGGTGACAATTGCATGCCATAGAATATAACATACTTCAGGAGAAGGCCAGGCCCTGCAGAGAGCTGGCTGTAGAGTACTTGCTAGAGTCCACAAAAGACTGATCTGAGAGAGATAGAGAGAGGAGGAGAGAGAGGAGGAGAGAGAGGAGGAGAGAAGGAGAGAGAGGGAGAGACAGGGAGAGTGACAAAGAAAAGGGAGCGCAAGGAAATGGGAAGAGCAAAGAGGGGAGATAAAAAAGAGAAGAGGGAGAAAAAACAACAACGTGTTATTGTAAGGCTAGACGAGGGGGTACTGGGGATGACAGGGGGTACTGGGGATGACAGGGGGTACTGGGGATGACAGGGGGTACTGGGGATGACAGGGAGGTACTGGGGATGACAGGGGGTATTGGGATGACAGGGGGTACTGGGGTGACAGGGGTTAATGGGATGACAGGGGGTACTGGGGATGACAGGGGGTACTGGGATGACAGGGGGTATTGGGGTGACAGGGGGTTAATGGGATGACAGGGGGTATTGGGATGACAGGGGGTATGGGGATGACAGGGGGTACTGGGGATGACAGGGGGTACTGGGATGAGAGGGGGTACTGGGATGACAGGGGCAATCGGTGCCGACAAGTCAGTTGGGTTAGATATTATGGATGATGATAATGGGGTCGGGGTTGTTATGGACAATAGGGGTGTAGGGATGATGAGGTTATATTGGATACAGTTAATAGGGTTTTACGGATGATGAGGGTATATGGGATGACAGAGGTGTTTGTCTGGACCAGCGATGTGCTCACCTTGGAGACCGTTGCCGTTGGTGCTGGTACAGGTGGGCGGGGGTGAGGTCTGGGGTCGCACGACGGGAGCAAACGCGCTCTTCTGCTTGACGGCCGACACCATGTTGGCAGGGGAGAAGGAGAAGATCCCAGAGGAGCTGCTACAGTTAGATGGAAGGCTGGTGGAGGAGGCCATGGTGGGACTGGACGGGACAACTGGAGATGGACAAAGGAGACATGGAGGGGTGAACAGAGAGGAGGGGGATGGAGGGGTGAACAGAGAGGAGGGGGATGGAGGGGTGAACAGAGAGGAGGGGGATGGAGGGATGAACAGGAGGGGGTGGAGGGGTGAACAGAGAGGAGGGGGATGGAGGGATGAACAGGAGGGGGTGGAGGGGTGAACAGAGAGGAGGGGGATGGGTAAAGGAAGGGAGATTGATGGAAGGAGGGAGGAGAATTAAGAATGTATCAGAGAAACCACAGGAAAAACAACTGAAGGAAAAAAGTTTAAAATGAAAGGAAATTAAATTGGAGTTGCTTCTAACAACTGAATGGTTGTTATCGATCAAGTATTCAACCCAATCCAACGGTCAGCGGTCTCCTAGGCAGTTAATAATTCAACACTGGCACGCTCAGACGACCATTTCTATTCCACATTCACTGCTCAGTAATGTCATTTTTACTGTTTACACTCTATTACAAGGGATTCTGGCTTATTGCGCCATTTAAATAGGGTTACAGCTCCATCCAAGCGCAGCCACGTAACAATGACACAATCCATTTATCAAGTCCTAACTAATCAATTAATGAGAATTGGAACCACCGGGTCCGGGCTCGCGGATTGATTGGATGTGTCTAATGGAGTCAGCCAGCCTTTTAAAATACTTGTTAACATCCCGCGAACCAAAGTGGCGAAATTGAATTGTTACCCCTCCAATTAGTTTATTGATTTAATTAACGGCCTTTAATTCCATTGCCGAGCTAGAAAGGACCGTGGCAGGACCAGTCAACCATCGCGAACAAGCAACGCGCCGTACTGGCTCTAAATCTCCTTTCAGGATGATCCTAAGAACGGCTACGCAGTCGTAACAGTGAAAAACCAGCGTCCATCCGTGTCATGATTAGCCTCTCGCCCTGGTTTCCTCTCGGCCTGGTTTCCTCTCGGCCTGGTTTCCCCTGCTAACCAGAGAGAGCGCCTGGTCACACATTCCTGGTTTAGCAGCTAGGTTACATTGCATTTGGATCCAGTGTGGCTCGAGGACACGTGTGTGTGTTTGTGTGTGTGTCACCTGAGATCCAAGCACCCCTAAAAACACAAGCCTTTCTAACTGGCAGCCTCTCATTATCATCGCTAGACCGAACCAACGGTCTCTCTTCTACGTTTCTCTCCGACACTCGTCCAGATAAACACATACTCTTAGACCAGAGTCACATCTTCAGATAAACTCATACTGTTAGACCAGAGTCACATCTTCAGATAAACTCAACTGTTAGACCAGAGTCAGTAGGAGAAATAGGTGTTTCGATAGCAGCAGTAGCAGATGTACGAGACAAGGCACAGAGGGAACTGTTCTATAAATACTTACTGATGAGATGAAAGAACATAGAGTGGGTGGAGGTGTTTGTGTGGTGTGAGAAAGCTGTATGGAGGTGTTTGGGTGGAGTGAGAGGGCTGGGTGGAGGTGTTTGGGTTGAGTGAGAGGGCTGGGTGGAGGTGTTTGGGTGGAGTGAGAGGGCTGGGTGGAGGTGTTTGGGTGGAGTGAGAGGGCTGGGTGGATGACCTGATGTTGAGACCTGGGTGTTGTGGGTGAAACAGACAGAGTGTGACTCACTGGCGTAGGGGGAGTTTGCTGCGCTGCCGTTGAGGAAGCTGGGTGATCCGCCCAGGTTGGACATCCCAGTGTTCCCGTAGCCGTTCATGCTGGTTGTGACAGAGCTGTAGTTAGTCTGCTGGGGTGTGGAGCTGGGCACGTAGCCATGAGGAGACACACTGCTCGTGTTCCGGCTGAAACCTACACACACACACACACATACACACACACACACACACACACATACACACAAAGGCAGATAAACGCAACAGAAATCAGTATCCTTAATTACATTCGTAGTAAAATTCTGGATAAAAAAAACTCCACAGATAACATTCACAACAAAAACAACGACTACATTTCTATTCAGTTACCGGTTTCTATGACGATAGCGCCACACCCGTATCGACCCGCCCCCTCACCCTGATTGGCTCCCTGGGAGGATTCGGACACATTGACGGCCAACTGGCCGGGGAAGGAGTTGACCCCCATCATGCCTGCGTGGACAGAGCTGTTGCCCAGCCCGCTGAGCTGGTTGTGGTTCCTGGGTACGTTGTAAAGGGCCTCTGCTATGTCCGCCGCCCGCTTCAGAATTATCTCCTGCCACAGGAGAACACATTAAGACCAGGGTTCCACAACACACTGACAGAGGAACCTTGACAGACGGTACATTCTGGAAATTAGAGTCGCCCACACACGCCATGATTTAGAACATGGACTCTACTGAAATGAGCGTTCACGTGAACTACACTGGTGACAGTTTCAGGAGCATTCACGTGACCTTACGCCGGTGAGAGTTCATGGATTGCAAACATCAAT
The DNA here is from genome assembly GCA_029465975.1 of Dallia pectoralis. Classification (NCBI taxonomy): domain Eukaryota; kingdom Metazoa; phylum Chordata; class Actinopteri; order Esociformes; family Umbridae; genus Dallia; species Dallia pectoralis. The sequence continues at coordinate 11,747,765 of CM055746.1, forward strand.
TTGTGACAACTTTGTTGCAAATAGGGCTTTATGAAATACATTTGATTGATTGATCAATGGCACGCTTTCACGTGGCGCTCACATTGGTTCCACGTTAGCAGTACCTGGGGACTACAGCCTACATGTCATTCTCACTACGGTTCCTCACCTCGTTTACACTGAGCCGGTTACAAATCACCTCATGTGTGTTCAACGTAAAATCGCTACTTTCACAAAGTGGCAATATATTAATAGTAGGAATAATTAATGTGGACATGTCTTGTAAGTACTTGATGAATATTTGATCAGACACACTATTAACCACCGGAGATGAATTAATAATGATGTATAACTAGTGTGAACGAAGACGCAGAGACAAGAGGTGGCTGGATGGAAAGAGGACACAGAGAACATGCTGGAGAGAGAAATGATGCCTGTCTGGCTGTGTGTCAAACCGTCTGTCACTCTGTGTTGCTACCTGTCTGTCTGTCTGTCTACCTGTCTGTCTGTCTACCTGTCTGTCTGTCTGTCTACCTGTCTGTCGGCCTGCCTGCCTGTCTACCTGTCAGTTTGTCTACCTGTCTGCCTGCTTGTCTGCATGGCTGTCTGTTTGTGAATCTGATTCTTTCTGTCAGATTCTCACATGGTTGTTGTGTGTGTGTCTGTATGTCTACCTGTCAGATTCTCACCTGGTTGTTGTGTGTGTCTGTATGTCTACCTGTCAGATTCTCACCTTGTTGTGTGTGTGTCTGTATGTCTACCTGTCAGATTCTCACCTGGTTGTTGTGTGTGTCTGTATGTCTACCTGTCAGATTCTCACCTTGTTGTGTGTGTGTCTGTATGTCTACCTGTCAGATTCTCACCTTGTTGTGTGTGTGTCTGTATGTCTGCCTGTCAGATTCTCACCTGGTTGTTGTGTGTGTGTGTGTGTGTGTGTCTGTCTGTCTACCTGTCAGATTCTCACCTGGTTGTTGTGTGTGTGTGTGTGTGTGTGTGTGTCTGTCTGTCTACCTGTCAGATTCTCACCTGGTTGTTGTGTGGCATCCCATACAGAGCCTCGACCAGGTCAGCTGCCCTCTTCAGAATCACCTCCTGGAGAAACATGGAGACAGAACACAGGTGAGTGTAGCAGAATATGTCAGACTTTAAGAGTCACAGCTTTAACCTCTTTTCTGTCCAGCAGTAAACTGGATATGTTTCAGCACAAGAACTGCTCCCTCTACATCTGTTTTCTATCAGAGAGATACAATGCAATGTGTGTGTAAAGGTCATAGTACTTCTCCGTACACTATTCATCGGTTCGGGAAATAATTCAGAAAGTACACATCTTTCTCCGAGCGTGTTTCCGTGGCAATCAGGCAAGTCGACAGCGGTGGTCAAAGATCAAAGGGTATTCCCGTGTAATAAAAAACAATTATCGAAATGAATCACTGTTCGAGTGTCCACAGTCGACGGCGTACAGTTCTGCTGTTCTGAGACCGTCTGCCGTGGTGTTTCTCGTCAGTTCCAGACTCCCAGCGCTCAAACCCATCTGTTTACTACCGCCGAGGGAACTTCAGTCTCCTCTCCAATCTGAAGGGGCCCCCATGGGACAGCGACAACAATAATTGCGTTCAGTCTTCTGTCATTTTAGACTTGTTTTCTTAAGTCAGTTGTTTTTCCTGTTGTGGTTTTTCAAAGCACGGTACGTGCCGTTGAGACTTTTATGGCCGTGCGTTGAAAGGATTTGTTAAAGGGAGCCTATTTAACATGTTTAATGTACTTTCAGTCGCCATGACTGGGGCTGGGAATACATGGAGATATTAACTAGCCGCTACTATCTTCAGGGCTAATTTAGGCCCTGATCTTTTCATAGAAGCACGGCCAGACGTATCAAATACGCTCAGCTGCTGAACTCCACTTTTAACAGCCCAAAAAGTCCAACTAACGCAATGTGTGTGTCGCGCGTCGTAACTCAAACAAGCAAATAGGAATATACCGGTTGTCGATAACAAATGAAACCTGTTTAAACTCTGAATTCTCATTGGCTAAAAGCTGTGTTATATTGACCAAATAGCACATCGTCTCAGGGCTTCACTGAACAGGACACACATAAGGAACCACACTATAAGGAACCACACTATAAGGAACCACATTAAAAGGAACCACACTATACTGCCCCAGGTTGACTGCCTGTAAATCAACCCTGTCTACTTTACATCAGTCTATCTCTCCTTCCTCTTCCTCTGCTCTTCCTCTCCATCAGTTGAATCAGACACCTGTGTCCAAAAGACCCCATTTAGGAGTTATTGTGTTTGGCCCACAACGTGAGGCTGTGCGAGTGTGTGTGTGCGTGTGTGCGTGTGTGTGTGTGTGTGCACTTGGCCCACAGCGTGAGGCTGTTTGTGTGTGTGTGTGCGCTTGTGTGTGTGTTTGGCCCACAGTGTGAGGCTGTGTGTGTGTGTGTGTGTGTTTGGCCCACAGTGTGAGGCCGCCGAGCGACAAGCAGCAGATTGCACCACCGTCGCTAGCTTTAACCTCAGCTGGGAACACGCCCTGCGGTGTGTGTGGTGTGTGTGTAAAAACGCGCGCGCGTGTGTGTGTGTGTGTGTGTGTGTGTGGGGCCCCTGGAACATATTGCCTCTCAATCAGAAGCTGAAAGCCGCGGACAACAGCAACAGAACATGACGAGGAGGTCAGGAAAGCAATAAGGAGTTTTAGTGCGCTGTCCAAGGTGCTAAATTCACTCAATTATGGCAGCACCGCCACTGTGTTAACCTCTCATTACAGGCCCAGTGGGCCGCGGGGAGAACCACCCAACACCGCTCCCCTCTCCCAGACTCCCAGAGCCCCAGGGAAACGGACGGATGAGGCCCGAAAGAGTAGACACTGACTGCAGGGAGTACAAGGAGAGAGAGGAGAGCGCTGTCTCGGTTTCTCTCAGCGTGGACCCGGCGCCCGCGGCCCCAGAGAGCCAAGGACACTCATGACGGGTGGAAGACTTCCATCTGCGGGACGAGGGGAAACTCAGATCACACACATTAGCGTGAAAACACACCGGTCTACGTGCTAAATCACGGAGGACGTGGGCAGAGACACACACACACACACGAGCCAAAGCTCTCAGCGAAGCTATTCCCGTCAGCTAATGGCGAACATCTCTATACCCTCCAGTACGCTCCACTCTGCCTGAACACTCGCCATCTCATCCGGTCGCCACGGTAATAGACGGATAACAGAGAGGGTTTGTGGGAGATAGGGCTCTCCGTGACATCAGCGTGTCCCGTTGACCTGGCCGGTGAAACCCGAGCCGGTTTCTTCAGTGGTTACAGTTAAGCCCGACAGCCGGTGATAAACAGGAAGGAAATCGGACCCGACGCTGGTCAGCGGGTTTATTAACCAATCATGGACTCCTTCGATCCGGCTGCCGTACAGGCCCTCCCGGAACACGCACTTCACAAGACTCAGGGCGGGACAATATCGTTGAGTCCCCTCCCCCATGTGTGTGTGTATATCGGGCCCATCCGATTGGGCGGCGTGGCATTAGGGCCGCTCTCTGAGACGACCGGGCAGTCCTCCGTCTCTCAGGAGGAAGTGGCTTCTCTCCACCAGACAGGCTTTTACGGGGTAAATTATGACAGCTCCTAATGTGATCACCATACATTACAGAGAGGAAATGGTGGGGTCATATCTGGATGTAAAGGCAGCGCACGAGGAACACGCTCACACGCCAGGCCAGGCCGGCAAATACATGACACATTTATCCCTGAGCTTGTTCATTTGCAATTTTATCATCTCATAATGTTCTATTAGAGCCGGAAAACATGCAAGGTCACTATCATTTATCTTCTACGCAGAGATCAAAATGATGATGTCATCCTTTCACGGGCTCATCTCTGCTCCCCTGTGGAACCCTGACTCCTCCTGACTCTTCCTAACTCCCACTGACTCCTGGCACCTCCTGACTTCTCCTTACACACCCTGACTCCTCACGTCTCCTGACTCCTCCTGGGGGGAACCTAAGTCCTCCTGGCTCCCCCTGGCTCCCCCTTACTCCCCCTGGCTCCCCCTGACTCCCCCTGGCTCCTCCTGGCTCCTACATCTAATGACTCCTCCATCAGGCTGCTGGGATTACAAATGCTGAATACAGAGTTTCCTCTCTCTCCTCTCCTCTTTCTGGAGCTCAGGCTTGCAGTGAACTCCATCCATTGAGTCTGACACTGGGTGATGAGGTGAACTAGGATGGAATAACAGTGTGTGTCTGTCGAAAATCAGATACATATTTTATTCAATTTCCCTGAAAACAGTTCCACACTGGGCTGCAGGGAAAAACCAATTCACTGGATACACAATGTCCCAGGTCTTTATGTGATGCCGTGTCATCTAAATGTCATCTTCTTTCGCTGACCAATCAACAGAGAGCATCCGAGCTAACATCAAACCCAGCGGCGTTCAGAAATGACATCATCACACGCCGGCCAATTAAGACAGAGCTTGGTGATCCTGTCCAGGGTGATGTCACCACCTCTGAGTGACTCACTGGCCACAGCCGAAATGACCAGTTGAAACCGGAGTGTGACAGTTTATCTCCACTTTACGACTGCGATGTTGTACATCATGTCAGAGCAGCGCACACGTCTCAAACTAGACTAAGACGAGCGTAGTCCCTCTGAACCGCGGGAACACCTCCAGACCTCATTTCAGTTCGTCTTGATCTGCTGTCATCAGCTGTCAAACACTCCCAGGCGTTCCCCGTGACGAATGGAATGCCATAAAAAATGAATGGACTTCCACCAGCTCCTCGGTAATCTACGGTACGCACGTATGAGGCGTTGGTCGTTCTTAGCCCACCTTGGAAAGCCCTTGAGAGAGAAAGTGATGGAGAGAGGAAAAGAGAGAGCGAGGGACAAAAAGAGAGTGATGGACAAAGAGAGTGATGGACAAAGAAAGAGTGATGGACAAAGAGAGAGTGAGAGACAAAGAAAGAGTGATGGACAAAGAGAGTGATGGACAAAGAGAGTGATGGACAAAGAGAGAGTGAGAGACAAAGAAAGAGTGATGGACAAAGAGAGAGTGAGAGACAAAGAGAGAATGATGGAGAAAGAGAGAGTGATGGACAAAGAAAGAGTGATGGACAAAGAGAGAATGATGGACAAAGAGAGAGTGAGAGACAAAGAGAGAGTGATGGACAAAGAAAGAGTGATGGACAAAGAGAGAGTGAGAGACGAAGAGAGAATGATGGACAAAGAGAGTGATGGACAAAGAAAGAGTGATGGACAAAGAGAGAGTGAGAGACAAAGAGAGAGTGAGAGACAAAGAGAGAGTGATGGACAAAGAGAGAGTGAGACAAAGAGAGTGAGAGACAAAGAGAGAGTGAGAGACAAAGAGAGAGTGATGGACAAAGAGAGAGTGAGAGACAAAGAGAGAGTGAGAGACAAAGAGAGAGTGAGAGACAAAGAGAGAGTGAGAGACAAAGAGAGAGTGAGAGACAAAGAGAGAGTGAGAGACAAAGAGAGAGTGAGAGACAAAGAGAGAGTGAGAGACAAAGAGAGAGTGAGAGACAAAGAGAGAGTTATGGACAAAGAGAGAGTGAGAGACAAAGAGAGAGTGAGAGACAAAGAGAGAGTGAGAGACAAAGAGAGAGTGAGAGACAAAGAGAGAGTGAGAGACAAAGAGAGAGACAAAATAAGAGCAGGAACAGAAAAAGAGAAGAGGAGAGAGGCTGATATAAAGCCTGAGGCCACGGCTGGACCACAGTGTCCCGGTAAACCACGGTCAAACTAGTAAGTTGGTCAAACTAATAGCGGAGTGTGTTACTGTTTATGCCTCATGAATAGGGGGAGCTGTGAAGCTTAATAACAGCCACACGCCCGGCGGTGGATGTTAAGTGGTGGTTGCCGGGGAAACAGTGCTGGAGGCCACAGATTGTCCTTGTTGAAGGCAGGCCGGCCGGGGGGGTGTTGGGGTGGTCCTGTCGTAAGCAGCCCCCATTCTCTGTGGAGGACCCAATGTTCACTGAACAATAAGAGCTTCTGCTCCTCCATCCTGATCACGTCACATGGCTCACTGCTCCGTCTGGCCCGGTCTGTCTGCCACTACCAACCCATGTGGTCCTGTAGAACGGACCGCACACACACGCAGACACGCACACGCACACGCACACCCACACCCAGACACACACACACACACACCCAGACACACACACGCAGACACACACCCAAACACACCCAGACGCACGCACGCGCACACGCACACACGCACACACGTAGGAGTAGCTGTGTCAGAACCAGACAGGAGTAGCTGTGTCAGAACCAGACAGGAGTAGCTGTGTCAGAACCAGACAGGAGTAGCTGTGTCAGAACCAGACAGGAGTAGCTCTGTCAGAACCAGACAGGAGTAGCTGTGTCAGAACCAGACAGGAGTAGCTGTGTCAGAACCAGACAGGAGTAGCTGTGTCAGAACCAGACAGGAGTAGCTCTGTCAGAACCAGACAGGAGTAGCTGTGTCAGAACCAGACAGGAGTAGCTGTGTCAGAACCAGACAGGAGTAGCTGTGTCAGAACCAGACAGGAGTGGCTGTGTCAGAACCAGACAGGAGTAGCTGCGTCAGAACCAGACAGGAGTGGCTGTGTCAGAACCAGACAGGAGTAGCTGTGTCAGAACCAGACAGGAGTAGCTCTGTCAGAACCAGACAGGAGTAGCTGTGTCAGAACCAGACAGGAGTGGCTGTGTCAGAACCAGACAGGAGTAGCTGCGTCAGAACCAGACAGGAGTAGCTGTGTCAGAACCAGACAGGAGTAGCTGTGTCAGAACCAGACAGCAGTAGCTGTGTCAGAACCAGACAGGAGTAGCTGTGTCAGAACCAGACAGGAGTAGCTGTGTCAGAACCAGACAGCAGTAGCTGTGTCAGAACCAGACAGGAGTAGCTCTGTCAGAACCAGACAGGAGTAGCTGTGTCAGAACCAGACAGGAGTGGCTGTGTCAGAACCAGACAGGAGTAGCTGCGTCAGAACCAGACAGGAGTAGCTGTGTCAGAACCAGACAGGAGTAGCTGTGTCAGAACCAGACAGCAGTAGCTGTGTCAGAACCAGACAGCAGTAGCTGTGTCAGAACCAGACAGGAGTAGCTGTGTCAAAACCAGACAGCAGTAGCTGTGTCAGAACCAGACAGCAGTAGCTGTGTCAGAACCAGACAGCAGTAGCTGTGTCAGAACCAGACAGCAGTAGCTGTGTCAGAACCAGACAGCAGTAGCTGTGTCAGAACCAGACAGCAGTAGCTGTGTCAGAACCAGACAGGAGTAGCTGTGTCAGAACCAGACAGGAGTAGCTGTGTCAGAACCAGACAGCAGTAGCTGTGTCAGAACCAGACAGCAGTAGCTGTGTCAGAACCAGACAGCAGTAGCTGTGTCAGAACCAGACTTACGCCTCTATTTACCTTCTATCTTTCCTCTCCCTCATAACTTTTTTCTATTTATCTCACTCTCTCCCCCACTCCTCTTTCTCTCCTCCCGTCTCCACAGTATATGTGTGTATCTCTCTCCCTGTCTCTCTATACAGTATATGTGTATGTCTCTCTCCCTGTCTCTCTATACAGTATATGTGTATGTCTCTCTCCCTGTCTCTCTATACAGTATATGTATGTGTCTCTCTCCCTGTCTCTCTATACAGTATATGTGTATGTCTCTCTCCCTGTCTCTCTATACAGTATATGTGTATGTCTCTCTCCCTGTCTCTCTATACAGTATATGTGTGTGCCTCTCTCCCTGTCTCTCTATACAGTATATGTGTATGTCTCTCTCCCTGTCTCTCTATACAGTATATGTGTGTGTCTCTCTCCCTGTCTCTCTATACAGTATATGTGTATGTCTCTCTCCCTGTCTCTCTATACAGTATATGTGTGTGTCTCTCTCCCTGTCTCTCTATACAGTATATGTGTGTGTCTCTCTCCCTGTCTCTCTATACAGTATATGTATGTCTCTCTCCCTGTCTCTCTATAAAGTATATGTGTGTGCCTCTCTCCCTGTCTCTCTATACAGTATATGTATGTCTCTCTCCCTGTCTCTCTATACAGTATATGTGTGTGTCTCTCTCCCTGTCTCTCTATACAGTATATGTGTATGTCTCTCTCCCTGTCTCTCTATACAGTATATGTGTGTGTCTCTCTCCCTGTCTCTCTATACAGTATATGTGTGTGTCTCTCTCCCTGTCTTTCTATACAGTATATGTATGTCTCTCTCCCTGTCTCTCTATACAGTATATGTGTGTGTCTCTCTCCCTGTCTCTCTATACAGTATATGTGTATGTCTCTCTCCCTGTCTCTCTATACAGTATATGTGTGTGTCTCTCTCCCTGTCTCTCTATACAGTATATGTATGTGTCTCTCTCCCTGTCTCTCTATACAGTATATCTGTCTCTCTCCCTCTCTCTCTTTCTTCTCCTCCTTTCATGATTGAGTCCAGCAGTTGAAAAGAGTGTCGTCAACAAGCTGTTATTACCTCAATAAAGGAGTAGATCGATAGGGCAGAGATGAGCAGTCTAGCTGATGATATCAGCCCAGAGAGGAGGGGGGAACTGCTGTGCCAGCCAGAGAGGCTGCTGGGAAAACGAGCAACGCGTCTTGTCTTCCGTTCAAACTGGTGAAATTACCGGTTTCTCTTTGGCCATTATATTTTTCCGTTGTCATGCCTAGACACACACTAACACTATAACACACACACACTATATCAACCACACACTATCACACATATACACACACGTGCACACAAACACATATATACACTTGTATATCTTCCCCCTTTTGCTGTGACTCAATTACTCTTAGCGGCGCAATAATAAAGTCCAGGGTGCAGAGGCTTCGATCGGCCGCCCCGCTGGAAGGCAGCTCAGGACAGCTGACCGAGCAATGATGGATCACCTGTGACTGCCTGCACGCTTAAATAACACGCGCACACGCACACGCACACGCACACGCACACACACACACACACACACACACACACACACACACACACTGTTGTCCATACATTCCAACCTTTTGGATTGTTCTGTGTGTGGCTGATATACGGAATGGACAATGTGGATGTTTAGACAGTGAAGATAGTTGAAACAGTGTTCTAGACAGGGAGACCTGGTAACACACTGGTAGAACACTGGTAACACACTGGAAACACACTGGAAACACACTGGGAACACACTGGAAACACACTGGAAACACACTGGGAACACACTGGAAACACACTGGAAACACTCTGGTAACACACTGGTAACACACCGGTAGAACACCGGTAACACACCGGTAACACACTGGTAACAGACTGGTAACACACAAATAACACACTGGTTACACACAAATAACACACTGGTAACACACTGGTAACACATGTTGACTAGTGGTTGATATGGACGATGTTGACTAGTGGTTGATATGGACGATGTTGATTGGTGGTTGATATGGACGATGTTGATTGGTGGTTGATATGGACGATGTTGATTGGTGGTTGATATGGACGATGTTGATTGGTGGTTGATATGGACGATGTTGATTGGTGGTTGATATGGACGATGTTGACTAGTGGTTGATATGGACGATGTTGATTGGTGGTTGATATGGACGATGTTGATTAGTGGTTGATATGGACGATGTTGACTAGTGGTTGATATGGACGATGTTGATTGGTGGTTGATATGGACGATGTTGATTAGTGGTTGATATGGACGATGTTGATTAGTGGTTGATATGGACGATGTTGACTAGTGGTTGATATGGACAATGTTGATTAGTGGTCGGTATGGACGATGTTGATTAGTGGTCGGTATGGACGATGTTGATTAGTGGTCGGTATGGACGAAGTTGATTAGTGGTCGGTATGGACGAAGTTGATTAGTGGTTAATATGGACGATGTTGACTAGTGGTTGATATGGACAATGTTGATTAGTGGTTGATATGGACGATGTTGATTAGTGGTTGATATGGACGATGTTGATTAGTGGTTGATATGGACGATGTTGATTAGTGGTTGATATGGACGATGTTGACTAGTGGTTGATATGGACGATGTTGATTAGTGGTTGATATGGACGATGTTGACTAGTGGTTGATATGGACAGTGTTTATCATCCTAGCTTTAACCTCTACTCTGCACACATGTAGAAACGCACAGACACATTTAGCCTGCTATCCCATGGGTGTTGAGCACCTGCTCAGGCTAATACAGGACCGTTTTCCTCCATGAGGTCTGTTTCCCGGGGGACCGGCTTGTTTTTCTCAACTGTTTGGAGGACATTTAGGAAACCGAGCGGAGGGCCACAAGGGTGACGGAGAACCCGATTACCTGACTTTAACCCACTCAGCTCGGTGCTGATGGTCAACAGTCTCAGAGGCTCGGAGGAAGACGAAGCATGTGTGAGTAGATTGGATGCTGCATATGTCCTGGCACAGCCCGTCTGAATGCCATGCGGCAGTTAAATGAGGTCCTCCGCAGCTCACTAACTAAACCTGTGAGAATCTAATCAGGAAGCAGCTAGAGAACCCAGCTCTGACAGATCTGTAATGGGTTTCTTTTGTTCTGGACCGAGAGGCTGTTTACCATTCTAAATGACTGGGGGGGGTCAGTGTACATTAGAGCATAAGAGCCTAACAGACAGTACCAAGTGTTAGACAGGGTGGTGTTAGACAGGGTGGTGTTTGGTAGACAGGGTGGTGTTTGGTAGACAGGGTGGTGTTAGACAGGGTGGTGTTTGGTAGACAGGGTGGTGTTAGACAGGGTGGTGTTTGGTAGACAGGGTGGTGTTTGGTAGACAGGGTGGTGTTAGACAGGGTGGAGGTAGACAGGGTGGTGTTAGACAGGGTGGTGTTAGACAGGGTGGTGTTAGACAGGGTGGTGTTAGACAGGGTGGTGTTAGACAGGGTGGTGTTTGGTAGACAGGGTGGTGTTAGACAGGGTGGTGTTTGGTAGACAGGGTGGTGTTAGACAGGGTGGTGTTTGGTAGACAGGGTGGTGTTTGGTAGACAGGGTGGTGTTAGACAGGGTGGAGGTAGACAGGGAGGTGTTAGACAGGGAGGTGTTAGACAGGGTGGTGTTTGGTAGACAGGGTGGTGTTTGGTAGACAGGGTGGTGTTAGACAGGGTGGAGGTAGACAGGGAGGTGTTAGACAGGGAGGTGTTAGACAGGGTGGTGTTTGGTAGACAGGGTGGTGTTTGGTAGACAGGGTGGTGTTTGGTAGACAGGGTGGTGTTAGACAGGGTGGTGTTTGGTAGACAGGGTGGTGTTAGACAGGGAGGTGTTAGACAGGGAGGTGTTAGACAGGGAGGTGTTAGACAGGGTGGTGTTTGGTAGACAGGGTGGTGTTTGGTAGACAGGGTGGTGTTTGGTAGACAGGGTGGTGTTAGACAGGGTGGAGGTAGAACCCCCCTATCACTCAGTCATTAGTGGGGAATCCGTTACTGTGACTAAATAAACTATACAGTTGGGTAAGTAACAAACACAAGCAAGAGGATGACTGTGTCCCTGTGTCAGGAGTTTTTACAAATCCATCCAGCCTCATTGGACATGACATCGTGCTGGTCTGTGTCTAATGAGGATAAATGGCTTGAAATGCCCACAGAGAGACTGACTGAGTGAGTGATTGAGTGGAGGCTACGTGATTCGAAGCGCTAGCTACAATAACTGTCTGTTTGCCTATTACACGGCTGAAGTTGCTCCAAATGTGAGGTTAATCTGAGCTAATGAAGTGAGACGTGTCACAGTGGGTGTGTGTGTGTGTGTGTGTGTGTGTGTGTGTGTGTGTGTGTGTGTGTGTGTGTGTGTGTGTGTGTGTGTGTGTGTGTGTCCCTACATCAGTCTTCTCTGACAGGACACACACGCACCACGTCCTCACGCTCACTTCTGCCGCTGTGTCATCAGAGGAGATACTCTGGCTACTGGAGTAATGGGGAAACGGGTTCTCTCTCATTTATTTGGGTTGTCGCGGACGTTCTTGTGAAACAGAGACCAGGGAACAGGTGTTCATTTGTCTTTTCTGATTATAGTCGTTTGTAGAGATGGTAGTGTGCGTTTACTACAGAGTTACTACTCTAGTTGTCTGAGTACTGGACTGAGTTAGTTGACTAAGTTGTGCTAGCAGAGTTAGCGACTAAGAGAGTTAGTGGAGTGAGTGAGTTAGTACACAGGCTAGACATAATGAGTTAGTCCTCTGAGTTAGTACAGCGAGTTAGTACACTGAGCCGACTCTAGGTACAGTGAAGTGTTTGCCATGAAGGTTAGCTTGGTGACCGTGCCCCTGTGTTCGCTCCTAAGGGCCAGGCGGAGCTGATTGGTGCCAGCAGTGGTTGTGACAGGGGGTCAGGGAGAGGCGATTGGGGCCAAGAGGAGTGGGTCAGGTGCTGGGGAGGGGGCAGGGAGAGACGGGGGGGTAAGGTGCTGAGGTGGGCGACTGAGACACACAGACACACTGCTCCTAGTTAGAGCTCCCAGTCTCCATTAGGTGCTGTTGTTCCTGCAGGGCTCCAGGCCACAGAACAACGGAACAACGGGATGTGTGTTTATTAATCCCAAAGGATCAATTTACACCATTCTTCTCTGTGGCACAAAGAGCGTGAACACACACACATTATGCACACACACACACACACACACACACTTTGCTTGTGAGGTGCGCCTTGTGCTTCTGCATGCACAATATCTTCCCGACTCGAACTGGAACAGAGGACGGCGTTCGCTGTCTCGGCAAAACACGTTTTAAACCTCGGCCCTCCAATCAAACGCGCCGGCGCGACATTACTGCACGGTGACGTCATCGGTGTCATGTTCTCTGTGATGTCAGAACGGAGTGACTGTTACTGGCGGTGCTCCACATTGGGTCCACAGAACTGGAGAACACACGGGGTCGTGACCCAACCCACCCGGTTCTGCTACAAGATGCTCGGGTTCAACGTCCTCCTTTATGTGTCGGGTTATTATACAGGACGGATTTGGCTCTGGGTGATATGACTGTTTGTTCTACACTGTGCAGAGAGAGTGCACGCACATCCAAACGCCTTATATATCCGCTCCAAAACGTGCGTTCCAAATAACCGTTTGATTCGATTATTCTGAAACGTATCTTGGCCAGAGCACCAAGACTGATGTACTAATGTGACAGGGGAAAAAAAGTTTCTTCAACGCAACATCCTCATAAATGTACAGACGTAGAGGGGCGTGAAAGAGAGCACACTGGACCACGATTGGCTGATAACGGTACGAGCTGTGCACCGATTGGCCAGAATGGCTGTAACGGTACCTTTGGAAGGCGTTCTGGGTCTCCAGGGTGTCGGGGAATGACCTTCTGCAGCCGCTGGAAGCCGTAGTCGATGGTGGGTTCGTTCAGGGCTGCAAAAACAGAGGAGACGCAGGGTTAAACACTTATGTTACAATAATTAGCGGGTGCAATTGTACGATTGTGACATCATCTCGAGTCGTGCTCCCCGAGGCTGCGGCACGTGCGGAATGCAGATCCGCCGTAGCCCGGAGAAGAAAAGTGTCTGTCCTAAATACATCCGTGAAACACTTCGGCGTCAACAAAGCAGACAGGCAGCACGGACGTCCCCAGCCGGGGATTTGGTTAAAGCAACAACCCAAAGATAAAACAGAACCTGAAGATGAGCGGAGGGATTTAAATATATGATTGTGGCTAATGGAAGTCTTTTCATATTCTCAGGATGCTAGATTGCCCTTATTTATGAAGGCGAGTGTAAAAAGCGTGTATGGTATGGAAATCTGGGTAATCTGGGTAAAAGACATTTACATTTTACTTTTAGCGTTGCAATTACTGGGACAAACCCTTTATGCTGTCAGAAAAGAGCGAGATGTAAAAGCCTGTCAGTCACAGAGGGAAGTGAGGCAGGAGACGTAGTCACACACAGACTGACAGTAAGCAAGGCAGGCAACCAGAAACTAGAGGAGCCGGAATGGCGGAGCACAGGGATAGAAGATGGCCGCCCTGCCCGATGCATTGTTTTGAACCATTCTATTTAACCGAAACGGAGCCTTCGAGAGCTCTGAGTGTATCAACTACTGCACGGTTTTAGAGTTTGGCGTGACAAAATACCTCTCTCAGGTTCGACTCCTGAGAGGCCCAGAGGACGGTTTCACCAAAAAGAAAGACGAGGAAGTATTGAGAAAATATTGTTTATTTTTTTTGATATACAAAATACGTTTTTGCATATCAATCTTGCAAGAGGTTTGGCTTAGATAAAAAAAATACTGTGAATTCAAGGTTTGACCATTCCTCTTTCTTGAGAAATAACTCTTGAATATTAACACAATGAGCTGTATAATCTGAAATAGGCCACCAAGCATCTCCAGCGCAGTGACTCCACAACTTCACATCACCAATGACAATTCCCAGTTCTCTTTATTTAACAAACACCAAAGGGAAACCTCTGTATTTCAGCGGGAACTTGATCCTGTGCACAGACAACCCCCAACATCCCCACCCTGAAGCTCATTCCCCAGACCAGGTCGGTGTCTACAGTATTATTCCCCAGGTCTGGTTTGTCTCCACAGTATTATTCCCCAGGTCCGGTTTGTCTCCACAGTATTATTCCCCAGGTCCGGTTTGTCTCCACAGTATTATTCCCCAGGTCTGGTTTGTCTCCACAGTATTATTCCCCAGGTCTGGTTTGTCTCCACAGTATTATTCCACAGGTCTGGTTTGTCTCCACAGTATTATTCCCCAGGTCTGGTTTGTCTCCACAGTATTATTCCCCAGGTCCGGTTTGTCTCCACAGTATTATTCCCCAGGTCCGGTTTGTCTCCACAGTATTATTCCCCAGGTCCGGTTTGTCTCCACAGTATTATTCCCCAGGTCCAGTTTGTCTCCACAGTATTATTCCCCAGGTCTGGTTTGTCTCCACAGTATTATTCCCCAGGTCCAGTTTGTCTCCACAGTATCATTCCCCGGTCCAGTTTGTCTCCACAGTATTATTCCCCAGGTCTGGTTTGTCTCCACAGTATTATTCCCCAGGTCTGGTTTGTCTCCACAGTATTATTCCCCAGGTCCAGTTTGTCTCCACAGTATTATTCCCCCGGTCTGGTTTGTCTCCACAGTATTATTCCCCAGGTCTGGTTTGTCTCCACAGTATTATTCCCCAGGTCCAGTTTGTCTCCACAGTATTATTCCCCAGGTCCAGTTTGTCTCCACAGTATTATTCCCCAGGTCTGGTTTGTCTCCACAGTATTATTCCCCAGGTCTGGTTTGTCTCCACAGTATTATTCCCTAGGTCCGGTTTGTCTCCACATTATTATTCCCCAGGTCTGGTTTGTCTCCACAGTATTATTCCCCAGGTCCGGTTTGTCTCCACAGTATTATTCCCCAGGTCCAGTTTGTCTCCACAGTATTATTCCCCAGGTCTGGTTTGTCTCCACAGTATTATTCCCCAGGTCTGGTTTGTCTCCACAGTATTATTCCCTAGGTCCGGTTTGTCTCCACAGTATTATTCCCCAGGTCTGGTTTGTCTCCACAGTATTATTCCCCAGGTCTGGTTTGTCTCCACAGTATTATTCCCCAGGTCCAGTTTGTCTCCACAGTATTATTCCCCCGGTCTGGTTTGTCTCCACAGTATTATTCCCCAGGTCTGGTTTGTCTCCACAGTATTATTCCCCAGGTCCAGTTTGTCTCCACAGTATTATTCCCCAGGTCTGGTTTGTCTCCACAGTATTATTCCCCAGGTCTGGTTTGTCTCCACAGTATTATTCCCCAGGTCCAGTTTGTCTCCACAGTATTATTCCCCAGGTCTGGTTTGTCTCCACAGTATTATTCCCCAGGTCTGGTTTGTCTCCACAGTATTATTTCCCCGGTCTGGTTTGTCTCCACAGTATTATTCCCCAGGTCTGGTTTGTCTCCACAGTATTATTCCCCAGGTCTGGTTTGTCTCCACAGTATTATTCCCCAGGTCCAGTTTGTCTCCACAGTATTATTCCCCAGGTCCGGTTTGTCTCCACAGTATCATTCCCCAGGTCCAGTTTGTCTCCACAGTATTATTCCCCAGGTCTGGTTTGTCTCCACAGTATTATTCCCCAGGTCTGGTTTGTCTCCACAGTATTATTCCCCAGGTCTGGTTTGTCTCCACAGTATTATTCCCCAGGTCCAGTTTGTCTCCACAGTATTATTCCCCAGGTCCGGTTTGTCTCCACAGTATCATTCCCCAGGTCCAGTTTGTCTCCACAGTATTATTCCCCAGGTCCAGTTTGTCTCCACAGTATTATTCCCCAGGTCTGGTTTGTCTCCACAGTATTATTCCCCAGGTCTGGTTTGTCTCCACAGTATTATTCCCCAGGTCTGGTTTGTCTCCACAGTATTATTCCCTAGGTCCGGTTTGTCTCCACAGTATTATTCCCCAGGTCTGGTTTGTCTCCACAGTATTATTCCCCAGGTCTGGTTTGTCTCCACAGTATTATTCCCCAGGTCCAGTTTGTCTCCACAGTATTATTCCCCAGGTCTGGTTTGTCTCCACAGTATTATTCCCCAGGTCCAGTTTGTCTCCACAGTATTATTCCCCAGGTCTGGTTTGTCTCCACAGTATTATTCCCCAGGTCTGGTTTGTCTCCACAGTATTATTTCCCCGGTCTGGTTTGTCTCCACGGTATTATTCCCCAGGTCTGGTTTGTCTCCACAGTATTATTCCCCAGGTCTGGTTTGTCTCCACAGTATTATTCCCCGGTCTGGTTTGTCTCCACAGTATTATTCCCCAGGTCCGGTTTGTCTCCACAGTATCATTCCCCAGGTCCAGTTTGTCTCCACAGTATTATTCCCCAGGTCTGGTTTGTCTCCACAGTATTATTCCCCAGGTCTGGTTTGTCTCCACAGTATTATTCCCCAGGTCTGGTTTGTCTCCACAGTATTATTCCCCAGGTCCAGTTTGTCTCCACAGTATTATTCCCCAGGTCCGGTTTGTCTCCACAGTATCATTCCCCAGGTCCGGTTTGTCTCCACAGTATTATTCCCCAGGTCTGGTTTGTCTCCACAGTATTATTCCCCAGGTCCGGTTTGTCTCCACAGTATTATTCCCCAGGTCTGGTTTGTCTCCACAGTATCATTCCCCAGGTCTGGTTTGTCTCCACAGTATTATTCCCCAGGTCCAGTTTGTCTCCACAGTATTATTCCCCAGGTCTGGTTTGTCTCCACAGTATTATTCCCCAGGTCCAGTTTGTCTCCACAGTATTATTCCCCAGGTCTGGTTTGTCTCCACAGTATTATTCCCCAGGTCTGGTTTGTCTCCACAGTATTATTCCCCAGGTCCGGTTTGTCTCCACAGTATTATTCCCTAGGTCCGGTTTGTCTCCACAGTATTATTCCCCAGGTCTGGTTTGTCTCCACAGTATCATTCCCCAGGTCTGGTTTGTCTCCACAGTATTATTCCCCAGGTCTGGTTTGTCTCCACAGTATTATTCCCCAGGTCTGGTTTGTCTCCACAGTATTATTCCCCAGGTCTGGTTTGTCTCCACAGTATTATTCCCCAGGTCCAGTTTGTCTCCACAGTATCATTCCCCAGGTCTGGTTTGTCTCCACAGTATTATTCCCCAGGTCTGGTTTGTCTCCACAGTATTATTCCCCAGGTCTGGTTTGTCTCCACAGTATCATTCCCCAGGTCTGGTTTGTCTCCACAGTATTATTCCCCAGGTCTGGTTTGTCTCCACAGTATTATTCCCCAGGTCTGGTTTGTCTCCACAGTATTATTCCCCAGGTCTGGTTTGTCTCCTCAGTATTATTCCCCAGGTCCGGTTTGTCTCCACAGTATTATTCCCCAGGTCTGGTTTGTCTCCACAGTATCATTCCCCAGGTCTGGTTTGTCTCCACAGTATTATTCCCCAGGTCTGGTTTGTCTCCACAGTATCATTCCCCAGGTCTGGTTTGTCTCCTCAGTATTATTCCCCAGGTCCGGTTTGTCTCCACAGTATTATTCCCCAGGTCTGGTTTGTCTCCACAGTATCATTCCCCAGGTCTGGTTTGTCTCCACAGTATTATTCCCCAGGTCTGGTTTGTCTCCACAGTATCATTCCCCAGGTCTGGTTTGTCTCCACAGTATCATTCCCCAGGTCCAGTTTGTCTCCACAGTATTATTCCCCAGGTCTGGTTTGTCTCCACAGTATTATTCCCCAGGTCTGGTTTGTCTCCACAGTATTATTCCCCAGGTCCAGTTTGTCTCCACAGTATTATTCCCCAGGTCTGGTTTGTCTCCACAGTATCATTCCCCAGGTCTGGTTTGTCTCCACAGTATTATTCCCCAGGTCTGGTTTGTCTCCACAGTATCATTCCCCAGGTCTGGTTTGTCTCCACAGTATTATTCCCCAGGTCTGGTTTGTCTCCACAGTATTATTCCCCAGGTCCAGTTTGTCTCCACAGTATTATTCCCCAGGTCCGGTTTGTCTCCACAGTATTATTCCCCAGGTCTGGTTTGTCTCCACAGTATTATTCCCCAGGTCTGGTTTGTCTCCACAGTATTATTCCCCAGGTCTGGTTTGTCTCCACAGTATCATTCCCCAGGTCTGGTTTGTCTCCACAGTATTATTCCCCAGGTCTGGTTTGTCTCCACAGTATTATTCCCCAGGTCCAGTTTGTCTCCACAGTATTATTCCCCAGGTCCGGTTTGTCTCCATAGAATTATTCCCCAGGTCTGGTTTGTCTCCTCAGTATTATTCCCCAGGTCTGGTTTGTCTCCTCAGTATTATTCCCCAGGTCCGGTTTGTCTCCACAGTATTATTCCCCAGGTCTGGTTTGTCTCCACAGTATCATTCCCCAGGTCTGGTTTGTCTCCACAGTATTATTCCCCAGGTCTGGTTTGTCTCCACAGTATCATTCCCCAGGTCTGGTTTGTCTCCACAGTATCATTCCCCAGGTCCAGTTTGTCTCCACAGTATTATTCCCCAGGTCTGGTTTGTCTCCACAGTATTATTCCCCAGGTCTGGTTTGTCTCCACAGTATTATTCCCCAGGTCCAGTTTGTCTCCACAGTATTATTCCCCAGGTCTGGTTTGTCTCCACAGTATTATTCCCCCGGTCTGGTTTGTCTCCACAGTATTATTCCCCAGGTCCGGTTTGTCTCCACAGTATTATTCCCCAGGTCTGGTTTGTCTCCACAGTATTATTCCCCAGGTCCGGTTTGTCTCCACAGTATTATTCCCCAGGTCCGGTTTGTCTCCACAGTATTATTCCCCAGGTCTGGTTTGTCTCCACAGTATTATTCCACAGGTCTGGTTTGTCTCCACAGTATTATTCCCCAGGTCTGGTTTGTCTCCACAGTATTATTCCCCAGGTCCGGTTTGTCTCCACAGTATTATTCCCCAGGTCTGGTTTGTCTCCACAGTATTATTCCCCAGGTCTGGTTTGTCTCCACAGTATTATTCCCCAGGTCCGGTTTGTCTCCACAGTATTATTCCCCAGGTCTGGTTTGTCTCCACAGTATTATTCCCCAGGTCTGGTTTGTCTCCACAGTATTATTCCCCAGGTCCAGTTTGTCTCCACAGTATCATTCCCCAGGTCCAGTTTGTCTCCACAGTATTATTCCCCAGGTCTGGTTTGTCTCCACAGTATTATTCCCCAGGTCCGGTTTGTCTCCACAGTATTATTCCCCAGGTCCGGTTTGTCTCCACAGTATTATTCCCCAGGTCCAGTTTGTCTCCACAGTATCATTCCCCAGGTCCAGTTTGTCTCCACAGTTATATTCCCCAGGTCTGGTTTGTCTCCACAGTATTATTCCCCAGGTCCGGTTTGTCTCCACAGTATTATTCCCCAGGTCTGGTTTGTCTCCACAGTATTATTCCCCAGGTCTGGTTTGTCTCCACAGTATTATTCCCCAGGTCTGGTTTGTCTCCACAGTATTATTCCCCAGGTCTGGTTTGTCTCCACAGTATTATTCCCCAGGTCTGGTTTGTCTCCACAGTATTATTCCCCAGGTCTGGTTTGTCTCCACAGTATTATTCCCCAGGTCTGGTTTGTCTCCACAGTATTATTCCCCCGGTCTGGTTTGTCTCCACAGTATGTGACTCCTCTTCCTGTTGTCTTAACCCTCAGGCTTTTATCAGGATGCCTGTAGCATTCTGACAGTAGAACAATGACCCTTTATTCTGCTGGGTCGGGTAAATGCACACGCACACGCACACGCACACACACACCACAAATACCACACCACAAATATAATGCCCCCCACACACATATACATATACACTGACACGCATGGATGGAGAAAACAGAATGAGAGGAAAAGAGGAAGAGAAAAAATGTGGTTGACCTGGTGTGAAGGAACGTAAAGAAGGAACATGTTTATACGCGTGTGTGTGTGTGTGTGTGCGTGCGTGCGTGCGCGCGCGTGTGCGCGTGTGCGCGTGTGCGCGTGTGTGGTGTGTGTGTGTGTCTGTGTATGTGTGTGTGGTGCTGGGTGCTTTCCATGTTGTGTTCCAGTAAATGTCGGTTACAGATCGCTGCGTGGCGTTCTGTAATTAGTTGTTCTGTGGTGAGCTGGCAGTGGGGACCACAACACAACAGTCTACATGTGTCTGCTTACTGCAGAAAACTGGTTCCAAATAACACAAGGGTGAGAGAATCTGGTCAGACACAAGCATCCACTGTGTGTGGTGTGTGTGTGTGTCTGTGTATGTGTGTGTGGTGCTGGGTGCTTTCCATGTTGTGTTCCAGTAAATGTCGGTTACAGATCGCTGCGTGGCGTTCTGTAATTAGTTGTTCTGTGGTGAGCTGGCAGTGGGGACCACAACACAACAGTCTACATGTGTCTGCTTACTGCAGAAAACTGGTTCCAAATAACACAAGGGTGAGAGAATCTGGTCAGACACAAGCATCCACTGTGTGTGTGTGTGTGTGTGTGTGTGTGTGTGTGTGTGTGTGTGTGTGTGTGTGTGTGTGTGTGTGTGTGTGTGTGTGTGTGTGTGTGTGTGTGTGTGTGTGTGTGTGTGTGTGTGTGTGTGTGTGTGTGTGTGTGTGTGTGTGTGTGTGTGTGTGTGTGTGTGTGTGTGTGTGTGTGTGTGTGTGTGTGTGTGTGTGTGTGTGTGTGTGTGTGTGTGTGTGTGTGTGTGTGTGTGTGTGTGTGTGTGTGTGTGTGTGTGTGTGTGTGTGTGTGTGTGTGTGTGTGTGTGTGTGTGTGTGTGTGTGTGTGTGTGTGTGTGTGTGTGTGTGTGTGTGTGTGTGTGTGTGTGTGTGTGTGTGTGTGTGTGTGTGTGTGTGTGTGTGTGTGTGTGTGTGTGTGTGTGTGTGTGTGTGTGTGTGTGTGTGTGTGTGTGTGTGTGTGTGTGTGTGTGTGTGTGTGTGTGTGTGTGTGTGTGTGTGTGTGTGTGTGTGTGTGTGTGTGTGTGTGTGTGTGTGTGTGTGTGTGTGTGTGTGTGTGTGTGTGTGTGTGTGTGTGTGTGTGTGTGTGTGTGTGTGTGTGTGTGTGTGTGTGTGTGTGTGTGTGTGTGTGTGTGTGTGTGTGTGTGTGTGTGTGTGTGTGTGTGTGTGTGTGTGTGTGTGTGGAAGGTTGCTATCCAGTCCTGTTTAACACACTGCTGGGTGACTAACTCATGACAATAAATACCAACACCAGAACCACACAGACAACATGGAGAGTTTATGAACTAACAAAGAGCTGTGCCAAGGATGTACACACACACACACTCTTCACACTATTGTTCTTTCATTCAGCACCCAGTCTTTAATTTAACATAATGATGATGCTTTGAGCCAACAAATGTTTCAGTTGATAATACAAAGAGATATATCAAACTGTGTTCCATGACGTGTGTGTGGTGTGTGTGTTTCGTTAGTGCGTGCGTGCGTGCGTGTGTGTGTGTGTACACTACATAAAGTGTTCAGGGGAGACCAATATCTTTCTTTCAATATTTCTAGCCCACAATGACCAATATCTTGTCCCAAAAAAAAAACTATCCAATGCAAATTAATAACACAGGCAGTATTTCTGTATTAAAGACATTTAAGTATTTGAGAGAACTAGAATTACATATGCAGTGTAACAAGTCACTTGAGACAGATGCTTTCTTAAACATGTAATGTAAATCTGATTAATTGTTCTGATATAAATGTCGTTATATATTTGCAAAACCTAAATTAGTCATTATTTTCGTCTATATTTAGATTTTACTCTTTAAGGGTATTTTGTTATTTTAATTAGTAATCGTATTTTGGGTCCTGTTGGATCGGAACAATGACTAAATAATAGATCATCCTTACTGCACAACTACTGACTCAGAGCAGAGAGGTATAAACCACCAGCCTCCTATTTGATCCAGGGGAAACATCCCATCTAAGCCGTTTACTCAAATTCCTCCTCCATGCATTTCAGACGGAAACAATGGACCCGACGCCTTAACATAAAACGGCCCCTGTATAAGCAGGGGACCAGGAGTAGTGGCCCTAAAGGAGGAACTGAAGTAGATGAAGGTGAAATGAGGTAGATGTGTGTTAGTCGGGGTGATGTTGGACTGTTGTGGAACGGAGATGAATAATTAGAGTGTAACAAGGAGAGGGCCAGGTTCAGGAGGAGATGGGAGGTTCAGAAAGACGAGGTACGTTGAAGGAGCAGGAGACGAGGTTAAGGAACCGTGTAAGAAGGATGGGGGGGTTGGATGTGGATGTGGACAGAGTGGGAGGCTGAGGGCTCGGAGCAGGGGGGGGCTTGGGACTGCTGGGAAGGGAGGGGGCAGCGGCGGGGGGTGCAGAGAGGGGACTTGGGAGGGTGGCTGAGGACTTGGGGTGGTTGGAGGTGCTGGGAGGGGAGCTGGGGGCTGCTGGGAGGGGAGCTGGGGGCTGCTGGGAGAGCTCCATTAACAGGCTGATATGGAGATGGATGAGGTCGCTCAGTGCTTCAACACGACCAAGCGCTTGTGGATGTCAGAGGCTGTTTACTCCCCCCTTATTGCTATCGATTTCAACATTGGGCCCAATCTCTGCACTAGGAGAGCGGATAATATTCACTTACTAGGGGGGGGGGCGGTGGAAAGGGGGGTTGGTGGAAGTGGTGGTGGGTGGAGAGAGATGGGCAGGAGGAGCGGAGCGACAAACCATATGAACATGACAAAGGGAATAATAATTATGCCGGTTTCTTTACAGTGGGGGGGGGGGGACGAGGTAATCTACGCTGACTGCTGAGGCCAGAACCGACAGCTGAGGAAAAACAACCCGAGAGCCCAACTGCAATCCCTAACAAAATAAGCCTGTTTTGTCTTATGAAACGACCAACCTTTCCTCCAGTTACACCACCAAGAAATCTGACTGAACACATTTCAATGTACGTGGGACAGAGCCCTGTGGTGTGCCAAGATGACAACAGGCAACATTTGAAAAAAATCACATCCGTGTTCCCGTTCACATGAATTCATCTGAGCGGAGAGGTGGTGGAAAACTCTGACCTAGCGTCATTTAAGCTTATTAAATAATAGTTTGTGACTGGATGGATGGTTCTGTCGGACTCATTTCTGTTTCAGGTTCCATCACTCAGAGACTATTCTTGCCATGAACTATTTTCAGTGGTTGATTCCACGCTGGAAAACCATTGTCGAGAAGATTATACAGCACAAGTTACTACCATAGTCCGGACTTGACCGTTCACAGTCCAAAACTTAAGCTATGTAAGATAAGCGTCGATAATCTGTAAAAAAAAAACTGTGATAGAAGAACCGCCTATATAGGCCACACCCTGCCAGCTTGTCTTCAGAAACATATGGTTTATAGAAACACGTATACAGCGTGATGTCAGCTTTATAGGACCTGTAACGTTTGACACAACGGAGAAGTGATCGTGTTTTGTTTCTGCGATATCTCCGCTCTCTGCCGCTCCACAGGCGAAACTGCTCCAACCACACAGAGAGTAATTATAGTGCTGGAGCATTCTCGCTTTAAACTGTTTTATTGTTTTCTTTTATTAGTACCACATGTGTTGACTTTGGGAAGAGATGCTGATGTATGTTTCTCGCTGGACCGCATTAGCTGCTTGTAGAACAGCACTGTAGCTTTGCTCCAACTGCATACTTCTTTTGATTCCTCGCAACCAAAAATGTCAGCGACAGAAATACTGTTATGGAAAGAGATAGCAGGTGAATTCAGTAAGCCTTTCTGGACACATTCATGGGATCATCAGTGGATCTCAGATTGAGCTGCAAAGAAATGTTTCAGATGCATCAACAAGTGTTACGACGAGACTTTCCCTAGCTGAAGTTCCTCCTGTCAATACCGGGGAACAGTCATCTCACCTATGAGGAGAGAACATCCCTTGCTGAAGTTTCTCCTGTCCGTACTGGGGAACAGTCATCTCACCTATGAGGAGAGAATGATGTGGACGAGGATTCTGACAGCCCACTCCGAAAGTGGATCAGATCCAAAAGAGTAAAACTAAACAGCCATAAATAAATAAACACAATAACCCCCTTAACCCACCCCCTCTCTCCCCCTCTCACCCCCTCTCTCTCTTGCTCAAACCACTATGTGAAGGCTTCCTTGCAATCACACAGATCAATGCTCATTGAAATTTCATGAGGGCAGTTCCAGATGCAGGTCTCATCATATTTCACAATAATGACCAGGAGAGGAGAGTGTGTGTGTGCAGGAGGAGGTAAGGAGGGGAGGCGAGGAGGTGAGGAGCCGGTCTGTGGGGTGGGGAAGGGGTCAGTGTGAAGCAACGTCCTGGGAAAGGGAGGTGTCTAATTCAGTTCTGAACACCACACGGACAACTGAACACCATTGCCACTCAGCGGGGTTCACCACAGGTCCAGTCTACCGACCCAGACCCGTAGCTTAGCGGGTCATTCAGCCGCCTCTTCCACAGCAACCGAGGCTGACCGGAACACATTGTTGCCTCCCTGGTCTCCCTGATCTCCCCTCCTCCCACGGGAGTGCTATAGTGGCGGCAGTGGACCACTGGGGGCCGTTCGGGTGGGCCTGCCAGACTGGCCGGGTGGGCTCTGCCGTCCGTGATATCGGGTTGGGCTGGGATAGAAAGGGCAGTAGTGGGTGGTGGAGCGGGAGGGAGGAGTAAGAGAATGCACCACCCACCACCACCTCCCCCTGTTTTTTCTGGCGTGATCTCATGGCCGGGGATGGGAATCAATACCTTCAGCAGCCTGGCGCTCGATACCTCTAAATTATTGCTTCAGTCTTCTCCTTATTATAGATGAGTTATTTTTTCCAAGACCCGCACCACTTCGGGATCAATACAATACAATCTTATTTTTATACATTTTTCCAAGCACCCTGTGGGACATTTTTCTTTTTTCCGACAGAGTGTAGGGTCTGACAGGCTAAATGAGGCCTTATGGCGCGAGGGGGAGGTGACATGTATACCTGAAATCCATATCAGAAATGGACTGCTTGTTTTTCTTGAACTCGCGCCCGGCTTGTTATTCGTTGCAGCGGGCATAAAGTGAACTCCAAAAGGGTCTTAAAGGAAATCAACACAAGCTCCTACCACTGACTGTTAAACAGGCTTACAGATTTCTCTGACTCCTGTGGAACTGAACTGTACCTACATACAGGATGAATTATTCCTACCATCTTATCTCCCCTCCCCTGTCCTCTTCTCAGCTTTATTGGGTCATGTTTCACACTGCCTGCCGTGTGCGTGTGTGTGCGTGCGTGTGTGTGTGATATGCCGCTCGATGTCACAGCAGTTCGGCTTTAGCCTCGGCTCAAACCAGCCCTTAATTGTTCAGGTAGTCAGGCGTTTCTGTAGACACGCAGACACTCACAGCCTGTTTGTTCCCCGTATTGATTGGAGCACAGACACAGCCGCGGTACAGTGACAGCTGTGTTTCACAGGGGACAAGACACCTCCGACAGGCGCCTTTATAACAACAAAGAAGTGACACAGCGGCTGAGAGGGAAAAGAGCTTTACAACAGAGACTGCTATCTACCGCTAACTACAGGTAACTACAGCTAACTACAGCTAACTACTGCTAACTACAGCTAACAACAGCTAACTACTGCTAACAACAGCTAACTACAGCTAACAACAGCTAACTGCAGCTAACAGCAGGCTTTCATGCATTTTTGCCACTACATTGATTTTTGAACTATTTTAGCACAAACCCACATGAACCAATTTCGTAGATTTGTGTTTATGTTTTCACTGCTTTGGAAGTGGGTCCTGGTGTCAATGTCTTATTCAACCC